>JAZKJV010002196.1:600000-889135 GCA_037367405.1 Ottelia alismoides | reverse complement strand
TATATCATGTCCTCGAAAAATGTATCGACCTCATCAAAAGGGAGGACACATGTCTCAAGTACGGGACTATCAAGTTCTGTAAAATCCAAAATCGGTCCCTCATCAAACTCTCTATGCTGAGATGAATCCAAATGTATCTCCGAATCTGAGAAGATCTCCTGAAGACAAGACAATGTATTAACTATGTATGGATACTGGAAAGAATCAGAGGATGGCTGAGATGTGGGTTCCTCCTCTATCTCTTGGGATCCTAGCAGATCTAGAATCGACGAATCTTCTACGTGATAGAGCGGGACTGGCTCAAAATCTGACTGTAAATCTAATTGGTCCTCAACCAATGTCCAGTTTTGGGAACTCACAACAGTAGGCAACACATCTATCAAATGAGAAGTCGTAGCATCCATACCCTCAGATCTGTGTGTGCTATCAAAATCAGCATGGTGTGTCACACACTCAACAGTTGTCATCTCTCCATCATGTGTTGTCCCAAATAAATCATCTGGTGTATATGCAAGATCAGAAAGTGTATCCAAGATGGTCTCAACAAAATCCAAGTCGGAACAATGGTGTGAACCACTACATGAGGTAATGACATATGATATTTGCTCTGCGGTCCTCCCCCTCATGGCGATATGGATAAGGTCAGTCATCGAAAATCCATGATCTGGAAATCGCCTCAAAAGTTCTCGTAACCTCAACCATGAATCTCTCAACGGCTTTTGGGGGTTAACAGAAAATTCACGAATACATGACCGCATCATCTCTGCTCTACACTGGGGGTAAAATTTCTTCAAAAATAGTGATCGTAAATCTTCCCATGTAGCAATCTTCCTTCCCAATCGTCTATGCCAACTCTTGGCTCTACTCTGAAGTGTAAATGGGAAGGTAATAAGCATCATGTCCTCAGAAGTGATATCCAAATATGATCGTGATACACAAAAGTCCTCAAATTCATCGATATGCAAATAAGGTTCCTCGTGCATTTCCCCAAAAAACTTAGGCAGTAGATCAATTAACTCTAAATCCAGAACAAAGGGTCTCAAGGTAGAAGCGGACTGGACTTCATGATCTGTGTACTCATCCAATGTCCTAGGATACAAGTCATCTAAAGCTCGCAACTGCCCCATTCGATTGCCTATGGGATGCACTCTCATCTCAGTAATGTGAACACCCATGTCTCGTGTTTGGTCAATCTGGTCTTTGTGGGTGTCACTCACAGCACGTCCCAAATGGGAGGGTGGGTAGGGAGAAGAGGAGAAGTCGGATGGGGTTCCGAACTCTCGAGAGAGTGAACGTGAGTGATGGGCGTGAAATGAAGAAGCCGTAAAATTCGGCTGGAATGGAAAGTGGCCCATCGTGATGAAAGGAAACTGGAGGGAGGGATGGAGGGATAGAAGGGAGTGAAAGAAAGAAAAGGCAGCAACGAAGAGAGAGATAGAAGGGAGGGAGGGTGGTTTAGAGACTGAAGGTGACTGCTAATGATAGAGGAAGATGATTGTAACCGACTCACACCAAAGACATACAAAACACAAAGCAAACCCCCAGTTCACCAACTCAACACAAAGTGAAGACCGTGAGATTCAGTCCTTTATCTTTTCAATTTTAGAGTTAGGTGATCAACGAAAGTTGTACAAACACTTAGGAGGCTTGAATAGGATTTGGGCACTACTCCTTAGTGTGTACGCGAGCGAGTAAAAGCGCAAACAATGAGGGGATTGCTCTCCCAATACAATGAAGTGGTCAATTACGTTTAATTTTAGGGTCAAGTTCAATTAGCAGTCCCAATTTTTTTTTAATTTTTGATTTTCTTTTTTTTGGATATTTTCAAAAACAACGCCTAACGAGCTTTCCGATTTCCTCTTTGATTAATTTGAGTCCAAAAACAGGGGGAGGGATCGAGAAAGCCAATGCACGATCAAACACAATGATGCATGCAGAGATAGAAAATGCGTACCTTACTCCAGCACTCTACATGCAATATGATCCGCGCATAAAATTAAAGACAGAATATAAACTAACTATATGATGCACGAAGAAATCGGCCTTAGACAAGCAACTTCTATTGATCGTGAAGAACAATAGTTAGCTAACTGAATCGAGTCCGGAGTCCGATCTTGAGAGTCACTCGGTGCCCGCCACAACGGGTCCTGCCAGCGCTGTATGTGACTCCTCACGGCACGTGGTCTCAAATCCAATTAAACTAACTTTTTCAGTGAATTTTAGTAAGGTCCAATTACGTTCTATAGGAACAGATATTCTATTAGGTGTTGGGCCTTAGAAATTTTACGTCACAATCAATAAAAAATCCTATGTCTAGGGGCTAAAACAGCGAGAATCAAATAGCAAGTTATGGCGGTAAAATCAAAACATGGAAAACGACGGTGAGGTCCCCCAAGTGCACCGGCACTTGGCGAAACAGACCTCGAAAAATGTTCAAGTCCACAAGTTCAAAGTCCTAAATTATTACAAGAAATAATTGTTCTCTCAAATAAAAAGATATTCTTCTTCTCGTCTCTAATCTTCCTCTTGTGCGGGTTCTCAAAAAAAGAAATTCCAAGTCGTCCAAGCAGTACCTCGCACAAAAATCAAAGAGAGAAGATCAGAAAACAATTATAATATAGAGAGACAAAATAGAAAAATGACTACAAAGCCGTGCTCCCCGGCAACGGCGCCATTCTGATGAGCCGAATATCCGTACGGTTAAGAGAGGATAAATAATATGCCAAAGTGTCGTCGTTCTCAACCGCGTGATTCGGTCAACGGAAAAATAATGTTTTGAACCACTTAAGAAAAGATGATAAATCGATAAAACAAGGAATGTAAGCGGTCTTTCGCTATTCTTTTTACCTGGTATAGCGACCAGGGTCGAACACAAGGAGCACGATTTAAAAACTAAATAGTCAATTTTCAGAAATGCTAATTTTTTAGTGGTTTTTGAATTTTATATTTTTTTTGTATTTTTAAAACAAGCACAATATTCACAAGGGATAAAAGCACACGCAATCTTTTTGTATTTTTCAAAATGGTCAAAAATATACAGAAAAGTCCACTGAAAATGTTTTTGTGTTTTAGATATTTTAAAATGTTTTTGGTAATTTTTTCGCAATTTTCTGATGTTTTTGGATTTTTATAAAAATGAGAGAATACAAAACAACGAGACTATTCACAACTAGGAGTATTCTTCAATTTAAAAGTTCCTTAAACACTCAAAAATCCGGAGATTATTTTTAAATGAAACTAGAAAACAATATCTACGAAAAGAAACTGAAATCACTATTTTTGGATTTTTCTAGAATTTTCTACAATTTTTTTAAGATTTTTCGTATTTCACAATTTTTTTATTTTTATATACGGAAAAAGCACAAAAACTAGATAGAAGTTAAAACAAGTCAAAACACAGCTACAGGAATTTTTGTGGAAATTTTAGGTAATTTTTATATTTTTTTATGAATTTTCAAAATATAGGCAAGCAAAAAGTCAAGGTTTTTGATTTTCTAAATGTATCAAATGACAATAAAAAGTTGATGAAAACTTTATACAATGTTCAAGACTGTAGCAGGAGCATATGTGAATTTTCGCAGAATTTTTCGAGACATAAAAACATTTATTCCATCAAACAAATCAAGCAAATGGAGTTCTGGAAGCACAGGGACCTAATTGTAAATAACTATTGTTTCGGCACCAAATGAATAATAAAAATAAAACCTTTGGCTAAAGATTGCAATTTACCCCTTTTTTTTTCAAGCTCTAGATGCACCTCTCTTCGTTTCCAACCCAAAAGATGCACAGGAGGTCACAACCGCCGCCACCCCCTTCAGATCGGGAGCACACGGGTCGCACGCGGCGGAGAGGGCTGGCGTCGGACGGCGGGATCGGCTGAAGGAGGAGCGGGAGGCGCGACCGCCTGGAAGGTCACGCGCGGAGGCGCGGGAACTGGAGAGCGGTGGGGAGAGGCCGCCGCCACTGGCCGAGGCAGCGGAGAGGAGAGGCCGCCGCCACTGGCCGAGGCAGCGGAGACCTGGGCGGCGGGGACGGATGGGTCGCGCGCTTGCGCGGTCTGGAGGGCGGTGGCGAGCCGCGCGCCCGCGCGTGGCTGAAGGAGGGGGCTGGGCGCGGGGTTGACGGCGCCTACGCTGGAGGGCTGCGCCAAGTCGGAGGCGAGGGTGGACGCAGGAGGTGGCCGACGCAGAGCCGGCGGCTGCGGAGCTTGAAGGTCGGGCGGCCGGGTGGAGCCGGGGACTGCCGCGCTGCTGGAGAGGAGGCGCGGCTGCCCGGTTGCGTGGGAGGAGGCCGCTGGGCGTGATGCCCGTGACCTCTATTTTTTATTTTTTTTTATTTTTTTTATTTTTTTGGTTATCTGAATATGTAAAAACAGAAATAAACTTTTGCTTTTTTATATTTTTTTGTTCAAAACAAAATGTAAACAGATTTTTTATTCTTTTGTGTTTCCTGCAAAACAATGGTTAGGGGTAAAAAATATGACATTTTTTTGTTATGTTTTCCTGCAACATAGAAGTTAGATAAAATAGAGATACATGATTTTTTTATTATTTTGCTCTACAACACCACGGTTAAGAAGAAAGATAACAATTTTATTCCCCTTTTTTTTACTTCTTCCTGCAAAAACAACTGTGAGAGAACAGGAAAAAATATTTTATTTTATTTATACACAAAAATGGGAACGATGAATGCGAGGATCTTGCGATATGGAAGATAGATCCTTGAATCCGAGGCTCCGGTCACCGTGCGTGACCGGAGGTGGAAGATTGTGTGAGGTAGAACGTGAATATGTAGGGATCGAGAAGAAGAGATGAAAATCGGTGTCGGGCGACAAAGTGTGAAATTGATTTTTTTAATCTAAAAATTACTCCCTAATCCTACGCTAAGATCTAACTCTACGATTACCTAGGAAAAACAACAAGTAAAAGTGGATCTCACCTCGGGGATCGGACAAGCCATGATGGCCTCGACGAAGCTCAAGCCGCTGTCACCGACTGGATCGGAGGCTAGGACCCTCTTCAACAAGAAACCTCTCGGAAACCGGGCTCCTCTCCGCCAAAGATCGATCAAGTGTGAATGAGGGAGGAGGAGCCCATTAAAAAGAGACAAAAATCAAAATTGGAAAATATTCACATATAAGGAAAGTGTTTATTGGGTGAATTAATAAAATAATTAAATTAATAAATTAATTAAATAATTAATTACGAAATTCGGAATAAATAAATTAAATAAATTAATAAATTAATTCAAAATCAATTAGCCACCTTATTGGTGGCCATATATGATGTGGAATAAAATCATATATACAAGGCAAGTTATTAAACCAAATAAATTCAAATAAATCCACTAAATTAAATAATTACATATGAATTTCGTAATTAAATAAATTAAATTAATTAATGTGAGATAATTAATTTTTTTGGTGATTTTTATTTAGGGAAATTAATTATATACATATATTATACACATATAATACAATATACATAGATACAAATAAGGAAATATTTTGATAAAAGATTTTTAAAAAAATTTTTATTTTTATTTTTTTTATTTTTAATGAAACCAATATTTACAAATATATACATTATTTATAAAAATAAATATAAATAAATATGTTCATCAAATATAGAGGAAAACTGCACAAAACACCCCAGAAAACCGACTTTTTAACTGTAACTCCAAAAATAATGAAACCACAACCATTTGAAAGATAATTTAATTTATAGTACGCTGGAAGTGAGTTTGGTTCAATTTGAGCTTGTGTGGAGCCGGAATTGATGTTTCAACTATCACTTTGTGGCTTTTTCTGGGTGAAATTATTTGCAATATATACAATATTTTATTTTACAAATATTTTTATTGTTTACAACATAATTTTATTTACAACTTTTATTTACGAAAATAATTAGTTTGAGGTTACATTATGTACAGATAAAATAATGTAAGTTTTGTACAAATATACATGAAAAATATTTACAAGATATTTTTGATTTTTCTGACAAACGACCCTATCTCCCCCTACTTTATTCCTGGTCGATCAGGTCAAGTCTTGACCTTCTCTCGGGGTTTGGGTCAGTCTGTATTTATTGCATAACTACATCCTTTATTTTTCTTTTCTTTTTCTTTTCTTCTTTATTCTTTTATTTATGTACAAAAAGTGTTAAAAATGCAATTTTAACAAATGCATGCAAAATGGTAAAATTATGAAATTAATGGGTATTTACATGTGTTTGACTAAGAAATTGAAGCTAAAATAAATGAATAAAGGCGATGAATCGTGGATTCATCATAAACATTATGGATATGCGATATCTACTAATGATTATTTATGATATGAGATTTCTTCTCTTCACTTAGAAACCTTTGAAATGTTCAAAGATTTCATCGTTTTTGGTTTACAACCAAAGTTTGAAGGAAGATAAAATGAAATTGATCTAATCAAGGTAGCTTGTACCTGTAAGATGAATTCAAAGGATACCTTAAGGAGATATGAATAATATTTCTATATCAATCCTCCTAACACACCTTAACTCAATAGAGCTATAGGGAGATACAATTGGATCATGTGTGACATGATCTTATCAATGATGAATTTTAGCATAATTATCCCTTAGTTTTCAGGTATATATATGTGTAGTAGAGACTACAATGTATATCCTTAAAAAGGTTCCATACATGATGGAATCTAGCACTTGAGAGTGTTGCTTCATTAGGAAAATAAAGGATAGTATTGGATACCTACTTTATGACCTTGAGATTCTTAAAATATCTCATCTCTAAGAATGAGTTTCTTAGAGGTAGAGACTCTTAAGAATCAAGATGAAAAATGAAGTATAGGAACTCATTTAATCTTAAAAAGATAATGAGGAATCTGAAATTGGAAACTAAAAGGACAATTAAAGATGAAACACTAAAACCTTTTCAAATGAGTTTGAGGAAGGATTCCATGTGTTAGAGAAATCTGACAATGATCGAACTTCATGTGTAGAAGCTTCTGAAGATCATAGCATGGATAGATGGATGTTAGCAATAAAAGTCTAATGTAGACTTCATATACAAGTGTTGTATATAGAACCCCGAGGATCCACCTATATGGGTAAGACCTGTAAAGGTGTAAATGGATCTTCAAGAGAAAGGGAACCTGATGAGAAGATAGAGACCTTCAAAGCATGGTTCGTAGCCATGAGCTACACACTGGAAGAGAAGATATTGCTTGCAACGAGACTTGCTCTTCGGTGACCATGCTTAAAATCATCGGAATATTGCTAAACTTGGCTGCACAACTTGACTATTGCATCTTCAAGATGTAAGTCAAGGTTGCATTCCTCTATAAATACCTCTCTGAGGATATTCACATGAAGTAGCCCCAGGGCTTCATGGTTGAGGAAATCAAGGTGTGCAAGCTAAGGAATCCATCTAAGGACTCAAATAAGCTTCTTAAAGTTGGACCATAAGATATGATGAGATTATAAATGTTATAATTTCAGATAGAATCTTGATGAGCCATATGAAGCTTAGTGGGAGTGCCTTTGTGTTCATCATGCTAAATGTAGATGATATCCTAATCATTTAAAATGATATAAAGATAATAATGAGTGTTTTATTATCTGGTTGTTCCATAACTTGAGATATGATCTCAAGGATACCTCTTGGATCTTAGTTCTGAAGGTGTTCAGAAGCAAAGTAAAGAGGGTATTATGACTGTCACATTAGTAGTACATCTTGGACATATTCCATTTTATGGAAAATTCCAAGAAAGGCTTCCATCCCCTTAAGATATGGTACTGACCTATCTGAAGGGATAGCACCTCAAAGAGTTGAGGAAGTAAATGCTAGAACTACTTGCACTTGTGCATTAGTTACGAGAAGCTGAGTGTATACTAGATGTGTACAAAAGCCAGATATCTGCCATGCGTTAGGAGTAGTAAACTGTTACTAGTCCTACTATGGAGATAGAACACTTAATTGCAGTAACAGCAAAATCTTCATAGATGACAAGATTTTTGAGATAGTGATCTCAAAGTCTTATCTTCAAAAGCTTAAGACTTTATAGATAGAGATCTGAAAGGTCTTAACTGTGGATACCTTAAGAGATAGTGATTTCCAGGAATAAAGGGAATTCTGATAAGGATTATAATACTGGTTATGATAATTGTTAAGCTGTAGTGTCAAGGACACTATGACTAACAAAAATTGAGTATCGGTTGCATGAGATGCAACATTCCATTAAATGCGAGCACTGTTACCGGGGATATGGAAGTGCCGTAAAAGGACTTGGCATAGTCTCATGGGAACAGAGTGACTGATCAGCTTACCTAGCTATTTTCTAAATAGCCTATGATTGTCACATGAGTGCGGGTTTAAATGATAAGCCCATCAATGGCTCTTTGGGCTAGTGGGAGATTGTTGGAAATGCGAGCCCACGGCGAGCCATTATGCAATAAATGTTATTGCAAATATCATTCCCTGATCTGAAATGAAGAATGAATAATTTGCATAATAGGTCCCTTAGTACAATTAGGGTTATGTACCATGGCCATCTTAATAATCATACAGCTGTTGATTCAACTATTGAATCATAGAGGCTGGTGCTTGGATGAATATCTAAAGAGTTAGATTGAGGACTCATCAAGCACCGTCAAATGATTGTTAAAAGATGATCTCCAGCCTGAGTAGGAGATGGCAATCCTTATCTCTGAAGGCTGATATCTGACCGACCTCTTGATGCAGGTCCTCTGCATAGGAATAGAGATTCGGAGGTGTCAGATTAGTTAGGTCAAAGAGTTGACTTAACGAGATCGAGATAACCGAAGTCCTATATCATATACTGTCATGATATAGGCACACATCCTCTGACCGGAGACAAATGTGTTACTAGATGTCTGAGTATGTACATTTGGCAGACCAATAGGTTGATGACCTAACCAAGGTCTATACACCGGCGCGCTGGTGTGCATGTAAGGGCATATGAGTAATACGATCTCTCAAAGGGATCATACAGGTTCATTTACTGAACCGGAAGACATGAGCTCACTCATGAGATATTGGGAAGAATCAAATTCTGTGCACGGTCGTCTCGCTTTGGAAGCTTGACTGAATTTGTAGGTTTGATATATAATTTTGGAAAGTATATGATCAAGACCTAGGTATGATATATGCTTTTGGAAAGTATATGATCGATACCAACTTCCAATGATCGAATGAAAAAATTACTGATAAAACCATGAAGTAGACAGTGTAAAGTTGATCTAATACTTCGGGTTTAATCCGAGTCTTCCAGTATGCAGGACGTATAGGTATTGGGAATACCTGAGGGTGATGTGATCATAAACGATTGTATAACCATGACGCTTCCATTCCTAGGGAGTGATGGGTCTGGATTTTAGTGACTCCTCTCAGTAGAGAAGTGATCTAATCTTGGTCCAAATGTTGGACATTGATCTGAATGTGATTCAGATACAATAAGAAGATTAGATTTGTGGTCTTTATTTAATCAAGCATCTATGGGAGGCCCGCGATCTAGATTTGAGATATATCTCAATATCCAAGTCACTATACATGGAACAATACAATCGCCCTATCCTTATCTCCAAGTATCTGCGGAGAAAGCGCATTATTCTTGAAGGAGTTCATGGATAATTCTATTGTTGATATATATATATATATATATATATATATATATATATGGGTCATATGTGGCTGCCCCCGCCTTATTTGGGCAAAAGTTTTTATTTTTTTGAAAAATAACACCATTTACATTCATCCCTATATCCCTCCTATATACCATTCGAATTTCATCAGAAACAGAGACTCCTACGGCCTCCATCCGGACAGTAATTTTTTAACGGTAACAGGATTTTTTTAAATCGATACCATCGAGATGGAGGCCGTAGGAGTCTCTGTTTCTGACGAAATTCGAATGGCATGTAGGAGGGATATATGGATGAATATACATGGTTTTATTTTTCAAAAAAAATAAAAAAACGCCGAAAAATGGGGCGGGGGCAGCCATGTTGGCTGCCCCCAGGGGGCAGCCCCATTTTTTCCTATATATATATATCCGAGCATTGAGAAAATGGATAATTAAATGTGATTTAATTATCATGATTAACATGAATTCGATTCATATTATAAAGAGAGTTGTCTTAGATAATTAAATATGATTTGATTATCAAAGATGTAAATAATGTGAATATGATTCATGTTATTTGAGAACAAGAGAATAGAGAGCCAAGATGATTAAATGTGATTTAATTATCATGGATATGAATAATGTGGATAGCAATATCTATATTAGTCATATATATTATAAATGTGATTTATAATATATATAAGAGAGAGCTATTTGTAATTTACATTTGTTAATTAAATGTTAATGTGAATCCAATTGGACATTGAATTGAAAATGTAATTTACATTTTGGTTTGGGTTGTGAATATGATTCACAAAATTTTACAATGGCAAGATTGCAATGTCTACAAAATAATTGTGAATTAATTTTGTAGAATAATTTGCAACAAAAGTTGTTGCAAAATAATGGAGATTACATAAAAGATGAAATAGCCACCTTCCTAATGGAGGAGGGTGGACGGCCACCACTCCCATTAGGAAAGGGAGGCCGTCCCCCCTTCCACATGGAAGGAGGCTTTCTCTCCTTTCATTATCTCCATGTATTGATGATTTAATTTTCTAATTAAATTGTGTTGATTTATCAACATATATTTAATTTAAATTAAATTAATTGTTAGTTTTACCAACACAAATCTTAGCCATTAAAAGAAACACAATCAATGAGAGCCATTGGATTTGTGTTATCCCATGGATTGAGATCCATGGATCCCAAAACGCTATAAATAGAGAGGCATACCCATGCTCTCTCTTAACAACACATAATGCTTGAGAAGCATATCTCTCTCTCTTTCTCTTTCTCTCCCTCTCATGGTCGTCCACCATGGATTCCCTAGAGAGGCTCTCCATCGCCGCGGCACCGTCGTTATGCTGCCCGATGTTTTTCTCGTGGAACTCCGTCTACTTCTGCGTGCCTTGCTCGTGAAGAAGACGTCGGATCTCATGTGTCGAGATCAGGAGATCCACCACTTGGATCACCAACATGGATTGCGAGAAGCACGCGGTTCATCCCCACGCTCGCAAGCGTCTCCTCTGTCGGATCGGACTTGAGACAGGAGGTCTCTTTGTTTAGAGACTCGATCGCAACCACGCTTCAAGAGATAACCTAGTACTTGTTTGTGGTTTAGACGAAACGATCCGAGAAGTGTTCTTGTATCATGTGGTTTCGTAGTGCGACTAGTCGTTCTTCGTCGTATCCGATACGACGATCACGCTTCCATGATGCGCTTGAGGATCTAACCATATCCTTCATAGGGGCCACCTTGGAGCACCAAAATTCCTTCCAATATATAAAGTTGTCCCTCCTAATCGAACGAGATCAAAGCACGAGCGGAATGAGAAGCCAGAAGGAGAGAAGGTCCATCTGTAGAGGGTGTGGAGCTGCTCCAGAGTCGGGGCAATGACATTTTTGTTTCTCAATAAGAACTTCCAGAGTAAGGATGCATTTGGCGAGATAGGTATATCCCAAAAAGACACTTCCCGAAGATATTTGTAACGAAGATAGTCTGCCGAAATTGAGTTCTTAGCCAAGAGAAACTTCCATACCCAAGCAACTGTAGAAGCTTTAGATAGGTCCCCAAGGGACCTGATTCCAAGACCACCTTTCTCTTTAGGAAGGCAAACATCCTTCCATGCAATGCCGTATCTTTTGTAGTCCCACATGAAATCTACAAAAAGAGATGAGATCTTTGAGATTATAACATAGGAAAGAATAGAGCAATCAGTCCAATATAACAGGAGTCCATCGATGATAGAGTTAATAAGTTCAATTCGACCCGCCATAGAGAGAATTCGTGCCTTCCAACCACAAATTTGAGTGCGGATTTTGTCCACTAGCACCTTCCCCACTGACGAGCATCCAAATTTTTGTGAGAGAGGGATGCCTAGGTAGGTAGTAGGTAAAGCTTCACCAAGGAGACCCAGTGCAAGATTCCAAATAAATTGGGTCCTAGCATTCTTGGAGCAGAATAATCTGCTCTTAGTCCAATTCATCCAGAGGTTAGATATAGCCCAAAAACACTCATTGTTTTTATTTCATGCATTTTCTTTTGCCCATAAATAAGTACGGTACTTTTGTTGTGTATTTTTGGTTTGTCATGCATCTTTTTTTAATCTCTTATTGTGTTTTTTGGGTTTGGCATGCTAATGAATCCACGATTCATCATCTTTATTCTTTTATTTTAACTTTATTTCCTTAGTCAAATGCCTGTGAATATCCACTAATTTTATAAAATTACCAATTTGCATGCATTTATTAAATATGCATTTTTAACACTTTTTGTACTTAAATAAAAGAATAAAGAAGAAAAGAAAAAGAAAAGAAAAATAAAGGATGTATTTATGAAATAAATGCAAACTAACCCGAACCCCAAGAGAAGGTCAAGACTTGACTTGATGATCAGAAATAAAGTAGGGGGAGATAGGGTCTTTAATTCAAAAATCCAAAAATATTTTGTACATTTATTCCTTATACTATTTTATTTATACATAAATAACCTCAATTAAATATTTTTATAAATAAAAGATGTAAATAAAAATGTTTTTAAATAATAAAAATAATCGCAAAATAAAACCATGTATAGTGTAAAAGTATCTACACTCAGAAAAAACCGTAAAGCTATATTTGAAAGATCAATTGTGGCTCCATATGAACTCAAATTGAATAAAATCACTTCCGTTGTACTCTAAATTTAATTATCTTTAAAATGTCTATGATTCCATAATTTTTGGAGTTACGGTTGAAAAGTCGGTTTTCTAGGGTGGTTTGCGTAGTTTCAACACTTATTTATTGTATATATATTTATTTATTCCTATTTATTTTTATATATAATATATATAATTGTAAATATTATCTTCATTATTACTAATAAAAATAAAAGATAAAAAATAAAATAAAAATTATTATTTAAAATAATTTCCTTATTTGTATATATGTATATTGTATTATATGTACATATTACTAGTATACAACTAATTTCCTTGCATAAAAATCACCAAAAAAATTTAATATCTAACATTAATTAATTAAATTATATAATTACGAAATTTTGATTGATTTATTTATTTAGAATATTTACTTGATTTGAAAACATACCTTGTATACGAAGATTTGATTTTATGCCTTAAATAACCACCATTAAGGTGGCTAATTATTTTTTTATAAATTAATTATTTTAATTATTTTATTTAATTAGGAATTCATTTTTAATTAATTTAGTTAACTAATAAACACCTTCCTTCATTGTATATTTTTTTTCATTTTTTCTCTTCTTTTTATTGGGCCCCTCCTTCCTCATTTGCTCTTGATCAATCTTTAGTGGAGAAGGATCCTCAACCCTGAAATTCTATCGGTCGATAGAGGAGCCCAGTCCTCGAGCCGTGCAGTGACAACAGACCGGTTGTTGTCGAGGCCATCACGGTTCCCGCCTCCCTCAAGTTAGATCCAATTTTTCTGTTGTTTCTTTAGAGTAATCGTAGCATAATTTTTATTTCCAACTTTGTTGTAGATTTTCGATCCATAGTTTTCATCATAAAAAATTTTCCAATCCAATTCGATACCGATTTTCATCTCATCTTCTCGATCTCTCCATATTCACATTCTACCTCACGCAAATCCTTGCCTCTGGTCACGCACGGTGACCAGATCTCCGGATCCATTCCATCATGACCATTAGATCCATCACCCATCCACTAATTCCTATTTTGATCTTTGAGATGGAGCCATTGTGCTCATGTCCTAAGTTGTTTGTAAATAAAAAATAAAAAAACAAACAACAAAATTATATATTTCTTTGTCTAACATTTGTTTTGTAGTAATCTAAAATAATTTGAAAAAAATACAGTTCTTTTTTATAAAAAAAAAAACAAAAAAACAAAAAACAATTGTTTGGAAGCATGCGCCACCATCCCCATCTAGGGTGACGCCCGCCGCCCATCTCTAGGACCTCCCAACGCTTCATCCTTGGATGTCGCTCACACGACGGTGCCTCTATCAACGCCCCAGCACCGCCATCGTCCCCTGACCGCCGACACCTCCAGAACCTCCCAACGTCGACCTGAGCGACCTGACCGATTGTCCCTCGACCGTCGCTCACACGACGGCGCCTCCTCCACTGTACTCTCACCGCCCGTTGGGCCCAACGCCTCCGCCGCACGTGCCTGTGCGAGGCGGCGCCCTCCGACGCCTCTAGGACCCATCGTGGCACCCGCGTGCGTGCAACCATTAGACGCCACTGGCCATCACCTCCTCCAAGACCTGCTCCCATCCAGTGCCTCGTACCCCAATCCTGGCTTCACCCCGCTGCGCCGCCGCGAGCCTCCTCCGCCGCGTGTTCCTGCGCGAGGCCGCTTTCGCCGTCATTTGGGAAGAAGGATGAGAGAGCAGAGACGACCCCGTAAATCAAAGAATGAAGGTAGGACCTCCAAGACCTTCTCCCATCCAGTGCCTCGTACCCCAATCCTGGCTTCACCCCGCTGCGCCGCCGCGAGCCTCCTCCGCCGCGTGTTCCTGCGCGAGGCCGCTTTCGCCGCCATTTGGGAAGAAGGATGAGAGAGCAGAGACGACCCCCATTGCCCTTGTGTAAATCAAAGAATGAAGGTAGGAATCCTAAGATCTTTAAAATAAAAAAATTGGGCAAATTACATATTCACTCCTGGAAGTTATTGAAATTGCGAAAAGGCCCCTGCCAACACAGCACGTGCAAATAATTTGCGAATTTACTCCGTAATTTATTTCTATTATTATTCTTATGCAAGAACTTTGAATATTTAAGTTTCAGTCCTTGTAATCTACAGACTTGATTTTACATGATATTTTCATTGAAATAAATAATTTTGTAATCAATAAATTCTGCAAAAATCACGTTGTACTCATGATTTGTTCCTCTTCATGGTATAAAAATTTCATCGCATTTTATTTTTATTTTATATTTTTTAAAAAAATTCAAAAATAGTGTCATTTTATCTGCTTGAAAGTTGAAAATCATAAAATCTGAATATTACTCTAAAATTCCAAAATAATAGATTAAGTGTATTTTATTGTCCTTTATTTTCTATCCAAATTTCATGCATTAATTATTTATAAAATCTAAAAAATTGTAAAATAATAAAAACCTTAGAAAAGTTGTAAAAAATTCTAGAAAAATCCAAAATAGTGATTTCAGGTCCTGTGAGTAGATATTTGTCTATAATTTAGCATAAAAATAATTTCCAAGAGTTTTGAGTAATTATAATATTTTTAAGTTGCAAATTACTCCAGGTTGTGCACTCTTTGTCATTTTTGCCACTTATTGATTTTTAGAAAAATAGAAAAACATCTAAAGTTCTACAAAAATTCCCAAAAACATTTTATAGCACATACAAAAATATTTTTTTGGATTTTTCTGAGCATTTTTTACTATTTTAAAAATACAAAAAGAGTGTGTGTGCATATTATGTAGTGTGCGTCTATTTGAAAATATAAAAATTGATAATCAAAAGCCATTAAAAATAATTTTCTTAGAATTTTGACCACTTAGTTCTTTAATCGTGCTCCTTGTGTTCGACCCTGATCGCTATACCAGGTAAATTAAAAGCGAAGATCTCTTACATTACTTTTCATTATTTGATTCTTCTCTTAAGTGGTTGTATACATATTTTTCTCGTTGACCTAACTGATTGGTCGAGAACAAAGACCTGTGATTATTTTTCCATCTTAACCGATCTCGATTTCGTATCACCAGAATGGCGCCGTTGCCGGGGAGCATGGCTTTGTAGTCATTATTCAGTTTTAGTTGTCTTTATATAATATAAATATTTTCTGACCATCGTCTATTCGAATTTTTGTACGAGGAATTGCTTGGAGGATGACTTGAAGTTTTTTTGGAGGACCCACACAGGAGGAAGAGCAGGTGAGAGTAGAAGATAGTTATTTTATTTTAGAGAACAAATTATCTGTATTGTAATAATTAGACTTTGGACTTAATTGGACACTTGGACATTTCGAGGTCTGTTTCACCAAGTATCAATGAACTTGGCAGACCTCACCGATGTTTTCTTGTTTTCTTGATTTCGTTATCTTACTTTCTATTTGATTCTCGTGGATTTGTCCCGTAGACTTAGGATTTTTCTTGATTGTGATGTAATCAGCTAAGGTCCAACACCTAATTGCTTGCTTGTACCTATATATTGTAATTGGACCTAGTTAAAAATAAATTTAAAAAGTTAACTTAATTGGATTTGAGACCACGTGCCGTGAGGAGTCACATACAACACTAGCATGACCTGTTGTGGCGGCACCGAGTGACTCCCAAGATCGGACTCCGGACTCGATTCGATTAGCTAGCTATTGTTATTCACGATCAATAGAACTTGCTCGTCTAAGGTCGATTTCTTTGTGCATCATATAGTTAGTTTACTCTCAGTATTTAATTTATGTGTGGATGACCCTGCATGTAGAGTGCTGGTGACAGGTACACATTTTTTTATCTCTACATGCAACATTCTATTTCAACGCATATTGGCTTTTCTGATTTCCGCTCTTGATTTCACTCGCATAATTTAAACAGGAAATTAGACACTCGTTATGCATTATTTTTGAAAAAATCAAAAAAGAGAGAAAATAAAAAATTAAAAATTGGGACTGCTAATCAAACTTGACTCTTAAAATTAAATGTAATTGATTCCTCATTGTTTTGGGAGAGCAATCCCCTCATTGTTTGCGCTTTTAGTTGCTCGCGTACACACTAAGGAGTAGTGCCCAAATCTCATTAAGCCTCCTAAGTGTTTGTACAACTTTTGTCTAGTCACTAAACTCTAAAATTGAAAAGATAAAGACTAAACTCTCATGGTCAGATTTGTGTTAAGTTGGTGAACTGAAGTTTTACATTGTGTTTGGATGTCTTTGGTGTGAGTTGGTTATTTTTATCTTCTCTCGATCATTAGCAGTTGATAATGCGAATTTTGATGCGGTTAAGATGGAAAAAATATGCAATGGGTCATTGTTCTCAACCAATTGATTCGGTCAATCGAGAAAAAGATTTTAAATCACATAAAAGAAATTCAAGCAATCAAATGACAAGCAAGCGGTTTCGCTATTCAATTTACCTAGTATAGCGACCCAAGGAGCATGATTTAAAAACAAAGTAGTCAAATTTTCAGAAAATTTTTTTAGTGGGTTTTAAATTTTGAATTTTTTTATTTTCAGAAAAAGCATAAGGGATAAAATACACAAACCACAATTTTTTTATTTTTTTAGAATATCCTAAAATGATCAGATCATTACAGAAAATATAATTTTGTGTTTTACAGATTTTAAAATATTTTTGACAATTTTTTCAATTTTTTCTGATGCTTTTGTGATTTTGTAAAAATCAAACAGTGGAAAATAGAGAAAATAGGGCACAACTAAGATTATTTTGCAACTTAAAATAATTAAGTACCCAATACTCCTAGAACTTATTTTTAATCTAAAGTACAAATAAATATCTACAAACAGATACTAGAATCAAAATTTTTGGATTTTTGTAGAATTTTCTACCATTTATTTAAAGAATTTTCATTTTTCATATTTTTTTAGTTTTATAAATGATTAATGTACAAAAATCGGTCAGATTATAAAGGATAGTAAAATAAACCTACAGTACTTTTTTTGATATTTTTAGATAAATTTTTGAATTTTTATGAATTTTCTAATTTCAATAAGGTAAAAAGACTGTTTTTATTTTTTAAAAATATCAAATGGCAACAAAATCTAATGAAAATTTTGTACAATGAAAAACACTATAGCACGAACATATACATTTTTTTTGAGATTTTTTAGAATAATAAAAACACTTATTTTGATGAAAAGAGTATGCAAATTAAAGTCTGAAAATTACAAAGACAAAATTACAATTTTTTATTGTTTTTGCATGATAAAATAACAAGAAATAGGAGCACGGGCAAAATGCAATTTACGCAAGACACGCGTGTACTGCACATAATATGATTTGGAGGGTAGGGTTTTTCTTGCAAATATGGAAAACTTTCGAGAACCTGTTCACATTTACAAAAGATATATTTTTTTTAAAAAAAACCTCTAGGTTTTCCTATTCGTATCTTTTCCTGCAAGACCCAAAGGGGCCGCCGCCACCTTCTCTTGTTTCCTCCCTCAATCATGGCGGGCGGAGGGCTCGCCGACGGTGTGCGGAGCGGTGGGGGATCGCGGTCTGGAAGAGCCCCTCTCAGGCGGTGGGCGGCCGGCTGATGGAGGCAGCGGCAGATCTGGCGGAGGAGGCGCCGCCTGCGGATCTGGGCATGGGTGGTGGTGTAGGCATGGTGCTACGCCAGGCAGAGGATGGAGGCGGGCGGAGCAGCGCGATGGAGGGTGAACTGTCGTGGTGGGGGGTGGCAGAGGACGATGGAGGTCGGCGGAGGGGCTGCTCGAGCGGCGGGAACTCCAGGCTGTGGTTGCGCCCTCGTGGGTGGCACCGTTGGCGCTGTAATTTTTTTGTTTTTGTTTTTTTTCAGAAATTATCAGAAATTATAATAATTTTTTATTATTTTTATATCTTTATTGTAGACTGCAAATAGAAACATAAGTTTTTTATATTTTTTTATATTTTTTTATTTTTCCTGCAAAAAAAGTTAGATAGAGATAAAACAACTATATATATATTTTCCTGCAACATAAATGTTAGAGAAAAAAGAAATACATATGATATTTTTTAATTTTTTTATTTATAAACAAATGGGGATACGTGAATGGGTGCGGATCCTGCGATATGGACGATGGACCCGAATCTCCTGTCACCGTGCGTGACTGGAGGTGGAAGATTGTGTGAGATAGAGTGTGAAATGTGAAGACCGGATAATGAGATGAAAAATTAGATTCGAGAGCGGATCAAAGCGGGATGGATATTTTTTTGAGAATTAAGATCTAAAAATTAATCATGACAATCATAAAAATTAAATCTAAAATGACAAAGGAAAATAAATTGGATCTCACCTCAGGATCAGATACGGTGTGATGGCCTCGATGAGGGTCGGCTCGTTATCACCAAACGGCTCGGAGGCGGGGCACCTTTCTTCAAGAGTATGGCTCTCGGAGATCGGGCTCCTCTCCACCAAAGATTGATCAAAGAATAATGAGTGAAAAAGGAGCCAATAAAAAGAGGGGAGAAAATAAAAAAGAAGGTATATACACTTTAGGAATGTATTTAGTGGTGGATTTAATATAACTAAAATATTAATATAATTAATATAATTAATTAAAAATGGATTTCAGATCTAAATAAAATAAATTAATTAATTGCTTTACAAAATTTAATTAGCCACCTTAATTGTGGCCATTAATGGTATAGAATAATATCTTATATACACATCTTGTTTCTAAATCAAATAATGAATTAAATAATTAAATCTAAATACAAATTTCGTAATTAAATTAATTATTTGATTATTTAATGTTAGATATTGATTTTTTGGTGATATTTATATAAGAAAATTAGTTGTATACAAATATTATGTACATATAAAACAATATACACAAGTACAAATAAGGAAATAATTTTTAAATCATTTTTAATTAATTTTCTTAATTATTATTTTTTATTTTTTTATAATGAAGATAGTATTTACAATTATATACATTATGTATAAAAAATAAATATGAATAAATATACAAAATTGTAAGTGATAAAATTGCACAAAACACCCCTAGAAACCGATTTTTCAACCGTAACTCCAAAAAATTTTGAAATCATAGCCATTTGAAAGATAATTTAATTTAGAGTATAATGGAAGTGAGTTTGATTCAATTTGAGTCCGTATGGAGCTAGAATTGGTATTTCAGTTATCACTTTACGCTTTTTCTGAGTGTGATTATTTGTAATCTATAAATTATTTTATTTTGCAATTTTTTTTATTATTTACAAAATAATTTTATTTGCAACTTTTATTTACAAAAATATTTAATCTGAGGTCAATTTATGAACAAATAAAATAGTGTAAGTTTTGTAAACATATAAAGGGAAAAAATTACAAGTTATTTTTGGATTTTTGAATTAAAGACCCTATCTCACCCTGCTTTATTCTTGGTCCATAAGGTCAGTCTTGAGCTTATCTTAGAGTTCAGATCAGTCTGCATTTATTCCATAAATACATCCTTCATTTTTCTTTTCTTTTTCTTTTCTTCTTTATTCTTTTATTTTTAATATAAAAAGTGTTAAAAATGCATATTTAACAAATGCATGCAGAATGGTAATTTAATGGAATTAGTAAGTATTTACAAGTGTTTGACTAAGGTAATGAAGCTAAAATAAAAGAATAAAGGCGATAATTCATAGATTCATCATTCCCCTGTACTTTACCTTTGCTAGTCCCTTAGCAAACACTTATTTGAAAAATAAGTGAAAATAAAAATAAAGAAAAGAAAAAAGGAAAGAAGTTTGACCAATATTGAGTTTTAAACTTATCTTCATAAAATTGTAGTATGGAGTTCTGTTGAACCTTTGGATTATTAGTGTGTCGGAACCTTAATGGGAAATGGATTTAAAACCTAACGACCTCTAAGTTCCACAAGACTCCTATTCAGGTCTCCTCAACAGTCAGATCAAAACAAGTCTACATACACAAATTGTTATGACTATAAATTCTTACTTGTACAGTGTAAGTGAAATATAGCTCCTCATCTCAAAAGTAGCAAAGAAACAATCTCTCTCAATAAGGTAATTCTAATCCTCCAGTCTAGAAACTCTTTCCTCGAGGAGCAGAGATATTCCCTTATAAGTTCAAGTACAACCAGCTCAAAAAGAGGGGATGGAGAATAGAATGGGCGATAATCAGTGTAGCTACCTATCCTTGGATGCATGACCAGTGTAGCCAAGGCATTTGTTGCAAGCTCACAAACATTTGACTTTGAAGTTCTTATTCCTTTTTTTCACTTATTGATGAATCTCGAATTCATCACTCTAAATCTCATTTATTAAGCTCAAATCCCTCAAAATCAACAGCATTCCTGCATCTATTCTTCATAATTAACATTCATGCATGTTTTCATAAGAATCACATTTTAGCACAAATTTCTGCACAAAATAAGAAGCCAAAAATCCAAGCCAAAAATGACCTGTAAATAGCCTAACTTCCCATATTTTTAACTCATTCATCTAACTCCAAATGTCCCAAAACCACTTCTACTGTGTACATATCACTAACAAGAATAAAGAAAATATACAAAAATAACTAACCCAGATAAGTGACCAAAAACCCAAACCCAAATTTATTGATTCCCTGAGTAAAAACCTCATATCTTTCTCATACAGTGTCCGTTTTAATCCAGCTCACTTTTGAACTAATATACATTCAATTACCTTAAAACAAGACCAAGTTCAAGTGAATCGGAACTCGTATGTGAAAGTTGGGTTTTGGGCCTCTTTTGTATATTTTATTTTAGCGGTTTTTGACCTGTTATTTTATCCTTAGTTTATCAATTAATAAAAATCCAAAAAATTACATTAATACGTAATTATTTATCTTTGATTTTATCATATTTTTTCTGCATTTTTATCTTATTTAAAAATGAAATAAAAATTATAAAACCTAAAAAATCAAGGTATTCTATGTACATGGGATACCCCAAAAATATCACTTTTTGCAATTGATCGATTTTAGTTTTGATGTCTTCATGAAAGTTGTAGATCTCATCGAGACGAGTAATTTTTATGAAGAAACTTTTTTGATCCGAGGTCATTTACTATTATTTATAAATTTTACAAAGGTTTTATCTTTGGAATTTTCTGGTGCGGACACGTGGCCGCACCTGGTGCCGCCACGTGTCAGCCATTTTCGGCCTTATTATATATTCATTTTATAAAAAAAATAAAAAGAAATAAATGAACGCACGTGCGGAGCACGTGCCTTGGTGCCCTCCTCCTTGTGCCCCCCACTTGCCACATGTCCAAATGTGGACCGTCCGATCTCGGACAATCGGATGGCCCACAGATCGTCTTCCCCAACGCCTCCCCCTTTGGAAAGAAATCACCGCCACCCTTGGGAAGCTCCGTCGCCCCCAATTTCCACCGCGAATAGGCTGCCGCCTCCATCACCAATCTCACCCCAATCATCCCCTCCTCGATTCATCCCAAATCTCCATCCGATCTCTCCCCGATCTCATCAAAACCCCCAAATCTCGCGCGCAACCTTCCATCGCCGGCCGCCCGATCCAATTTAACCAGCTCCACCCCGTTGACTTCTCCCATCCGCAGTTCTCAAGGAGGTCGTGACAGCCATCCTCGCCGGCGTGATCCGAGGACTTCACGCCCTCGTCACAACAAAGCTACTCCGCCGCTGCTTCTCTCCAGCAGCTACGCCGTCGAGCCCCTTCTCTAGGTATCTTCTCTCTCTCTCTCTCCCTCTCTTCATCTCTATCCCTCACGCTATCTCGCTCGATCCTTACACCACCAACGATTCCGCCATCTTCCCCGACGTCCGCCGGCCGTGTGTCGGCCCTTGGACCATCAACGTCGACCACCGACTCCCTCAGCTACTTCGCCTTCAAGCTCCACCGACCTCTACTTCGCCTTCAAGCTACATCGCGCCACCGGAGATCTGCCACTGCCATCTAGAAGCTCCGACAGTCACCGACCACATCCCGCTTCATCGACCGCTCCGCAGGAGCCTTCAGCTCAGGCCCCCGCGCAGACCCTCGCCTTCGGCCGGTCGGTTGGGTCGAGACCCCAGCACGTGCTAGGCACGTGCGTGGGGGACTTACACATCAAGAATAGGCCTAAGGGTCACGTGCGGCGCACGTGCCCCTTGGGTAAATTGCAAAAACTCCCTACAACTCCGCCATATCACGCAGCAGTCCAGATATCAAAGGAGCACGTGCGAGGCACATGCTCTCTTGAAAATTTTTGCAGCTTCGCCCCCAGACTTATTGGTAATTTCAAATAGATTCCCCCTTGCACTTTTTATTCATTTGTATTTATTGCACTTGTACCCCTGTCTTTATAATTCATTTTAGACCTCTACATTGCATCATTTTATTTATCAAAAATTGGCATTTTGTTCTCCACTTACTTCTCTACATTTTGATTTGTGGACATTTTTGTGATCGACTGTTATTTAATAATCAATTGTTCTGTAGAAATTTGCATATTTTGCCCAATTAGTGCTCTAAAATTCATATTTGATTAACCATTGCTCTAAAAATTCCCAAAAAATTAAACATTGTAGAGTTAATTGTGCTTGACATTGTGCCCAAAAAGATTTGCATTTGCATGCATAATTTGCTCTATAAAAATCATTTTGCATATTTCAGTATTTAATTTTAAATAGGTATTAGATCTCACATTTTCAAGGTTTAGGATTTTTCTGAAATCAAGCACCTAGTGATAGATCTTTGATAATTTTGATCCTTGAAAATAATAGGTTTAATATTTATTATAATTAAATATTGGAATTCATTTTGTTTTCATTTAAAAATTCATAAAAAATTCATATTGCATCCAAAAATTTCAAAAACATTACAGTGCATCCATTTCATCATATTTTGCATCGTGGCCAAGTTTCATATTTTTCAGACATCGTTTGATCGAAATTTACATTTTAGTCCGTAAAATAGGTCCAAGGTGCATTTTGCATCCCTTATTACATTGAAAATTCCAAAAAAAGACTGCCTCGAAAATCGTGCATGAATTTTGATAGACAAAACTCTTGGTTGTTCCTTTGCCTCCTTTTAATCGGCCTTGGACTTGCCCAAGTAAAATAAATATAAAACTGCATTAATAAAATTGAAGAACATTTTGTGTGGTTATTTTCTTGACCGATTCCGATTGCCGCCTACAACGAACGACAAATCTTTTTAATACGAATGATTAAAATAACTTCTTAAATGCAACATTTCCGGACTCGTCAGATGGCGTCGTAGCCGGGGAGGCAAACGACTTAGATTTTTGTCTTGAAAATTTTCGTTCGGTTTTCCGCATTCGGGTAGTTTAACCCCCGAATTTTTCATTGTAACTTCCATTTTTTTCCTGCAATTTATTTTCATCATTTAATTGTCATATTTTTTTGAGTCACTCTCTTACACTATCTCTCTTATTTTTCTTGCGAGGTACCTGGTACGTGGAGCAGTTTTTCAAGAACCGATGTAACTTCACCGACTTCCGCAAAAGCCACAATTAAAATTAAGATCGAGTCGAGTCGTGAGAGAGAGTTGAGTCTAGGATTTATTTTTCTGAACTTAAATTTTTGTAATTAATTGCTTATTTACAGCGGTGTCCGTTTGGATTCTCTCGTGTGTAACAAGACCTCTAACTTTTTCTGAGGTGTGTCGTGGCTCGTTTCACTCTCCGGTGAGGGTGGGGCCCGACTTGAGTGGCGATTAGGGTAGACCTGCACCTACGGCTCTCAAGAGCATTTTAATTTTTGATTATGCTCATAAGATTAAGCCACACTTCACATTAACTGATACGCACATAAATCGTTCAATTTAGCCAAAAATTAACTCAATTCTTCCCCGCTAATAGAACTTTCTGCTTAGGTACGGTTTTTCATCGGCTTGCATTTCATATAGAATATTTTCAATTTCTGTCTAGCATCCCACATGGAGATTGCGATGATTCACTGTAAGTCTTCTAACTGAGCATACATCATAGTTTTCCATGTGCATCGGCTTTTCCCTAATTTCTCCCTCTTGTTTTATCACATAAATTTTAAATAAAATTGGGACTAGTTGGTAGACATGTACCTGTGCTCATTTAAATTCTTCAGTGATCACCTAATTAAAATTGGGACTGCTTATTATAGCCGACTTTCAAAATAACCCATAAAATCAAGAATTTTTGCGGGGGAGTAACCCCGACCTTGGATGTTTTTATTTTTCTGAGTGAACTAGAGACGACACTTAAGGTTATAACCAAGCTCCGATAATTTCATTCAGACTACTGATTTTAAAAATGATTAGCTACTTCTTAGTGAGGAATACGGGTAGCCGGTAATCGGTCCGGACTTCCTTAGCAGAGTGGGTGGTTTAAAGGACACTGCGTAAGGCTCCGTCCTTAAGTAATATGGGTAGCCGTTTTACGGTCCGTACTTACACCTATACTGGCTGAAAGTGGATGCAACTAGTCGTACGAACTCGGGACAGTCTGTAAGAAACTTTCGGCACCTAACATCTCGCTAAATTTTTGCCAAGATTGATTTATCACCAACTAAAAGATAATAGCCAAACTCTTACGGCTTCATTATGTAAGTTGATGAAACCAGGGTTTGATTTGTGTTTGCATTGGTGTGCGTGAACCGATACCAAAGATCAAAAGCCGCATACTTGATAAAAATTCTCTTGACTATCCCGTGCAATCATCTCTCTCATTTCTTGATTTTAATCTCATCATGGAACTCTTTTCAAATTTCAGATCCAACCCATCATTTCTTTCAACTCCTTCAAAAATGACCGAACATTTATCTAAAAATCCATCAGAGCTAAACTATGAAAATAAAGCGGTCTCGGTTAGGCTCAAATCATCTACATCCTCTTCTTTCAATACACCTCCAACATTTGTGGGAAACTATCACCCGCGGATGAATTCGGCCACCTCATTGAATCCTTACTCAAATCATCCAATCGTACATGACCACCTACCATCTTGGACTGAACCGCCTTATTCTCAGTTTCTCGCCAATGAAACATTTCAAGATCAGAATACCTTTGAGTCTCATGACTTGATGAGAAACCAAACCCAGATGGAAAGACACGTACTTAATGATCATCAGGTTGGATTGACCACGACAGACTCCTTTTCAGACATGATACTCATACAGAGGACTGGACTGACCTCCTAGACACATATAAATCCTATATGCTGACTCCACAATATCAAGGTCTGACCAATCATGATCAAAGGATTGAACTCTACTCAGATCAAATACACATGCCTGGACCATATGAGAAGCCTCCTTCCATAATTTTTGAGGAGAAATTTTCAGAAAATGATCATATAATGAATAGTCCAAGAAACTCTCCTCTCCGCACATAGAGAAAAATGGAAGATGAAATCATTGAACAAAAACCGAGTGCTCCCATGATTGATCATGAACAGAATTTTGAGGATGATATTTCGAGGATAAAAATAAGATTAGAATTGATGCATGATAGATTTCAAAAATTTACCGACCAAGTAATCTCATTCTATGGTGGCTCAGATATAAAAATGAATGATGAAAGGATTGGATCTTATGATGAAAATTTTGAGGATATTCATAGACCTAGGGATGATTCTAACATCAACACTTCTTCTTATTTTTCCCCTAGGAATGATTATGCCTCTGATCCTTACTCTGAATATCAAGGTCCCTTCTCATCTATGGAACACACCACATCACACACCACACAGAAATATAAAAAAATGAAATATTTGAAAACTACAAAAAAATCGAAAAACAAAAAATTTCATAAAAATTGAGACCGAAGAAGATCTAAGGAATTTGGATCCTACTGTACGGGAAGCACTGGAAAAACGCTTGATTTTTGAACTTCCCTTTATAAAGGCCATTGATCACTTCCCCGACCTTAAAAAATTTTTAATAGACAAATTAATGGTTAAAAAGTCAGGAAGGATTAGAACAAAAACTGAAAGACATATCTTGTCAATGGCCTCCTCCTTGATGTTGAGGAGAAAAACCCAAAGCCGCATAGTGAAGCGGTTGCCCAAATTCGACTGTAAAATCAAAGACACAATTTTCATCCATGCTCGGATTGATGACGATTCACCGATCAATATCCTCCCGACCTCTGTGTTTCACGAACTTAAACTCGGACCGATCAGGAAAATATGAGAGGTTGTTCAATTGGCGGACCAATCAATAAAACGACCGAGAGGGATCATTTCTACCATCATGATATTCCAAGGTGTTCCGCTCAAAATGGAATTCACGATCATTGATATTCAGCATCAAGGAGAATTCACCCAGTCTCCAATTATTTTCGGAAAACCATTCTTAGCAGTGTCTAAGACAATTATCAATTGTGGGACCCGAGAAATCAATTTCACAGCATTGAAAACACTTAGATCTGACATTGTCTTTGAGAAACCACGATCTTCTGAGGAAACCCACGAAGCCTACGACAACCGCAAAACTAAAGAGGTAGAAGTCCCCTGCCCCGCTACGACACCTGAGATAGCGGTTGTTGATGAGACTATTGGTTTAGAGAATTTCCCCCCTACTCCATTCCCAACCGCTCTCACCATGGAAAATCGAGCATATGAATCATATGATCCGGAGACTTATGCATTGTCACACCCTGGGTCAACCTATGCTGAATACATGGATTACATCAACTTGACATGGGAATGCTCCAATGTCAAATCAATTGAGAATGAACATGCAGAGACTCTCCCCAGTATTTCAATTCCCACGGATCTCAAAATAGACAAATCCTTCTACTACGATCCTGAGACATATGCGTGGTCACACCCTGGAGCAACCTACTCTGATTATCTTGACCAAATCTTCCCAAATCGAGAGTGCACCAACATTCAGGAGACTAAGAACAAACATGCAGGTCGAACACCAATCAATGAGAAAAATTCTAATGGCTACTCATCTGGATACTCAAGTGAACCGACAACTTCACGAAACAAGAAAAAAAGAGTCAGAATTGACCTTTCGGAAGAGGAATCGGTTGATGATCCCTCATCAGGTCCGGAAAAGGTAGTCTACATGAGTGAAGTCTATTCGGCAGTTCTAAAGCCATATCTTCGCAAGGATCCAAAATTCAATTCTCGTTGGAAAACTCCCGTTCCTAATTATTACTCATCCCAAGCTGATACTCCTACCTTCTACAAGTACACTGGAATTATTTCTTATGAGATGATTAAGACCGGTGCTTCTGAGTATTCATCTAAGGACAAATCGAATGATATTAAAAAGGAACGAATTTTGAGGAAACAATTGAAGAAATAAAAAGACATGAATATCTGGAGTGTGTCCACTTTCAAATACTATTCCTCTGAGGATAACTCTGATGATGGATACCTTTCATCTGACTCAAATGTTTCATCTACTATCCATCATGATTTTTCTGAGGATGACACTGATAATAGTGGGGAATCATATGATTCATCTCCGTCTCATTATTACGATCTCCCACCACAGGCTCACAAAAAAATCAGTCGTAAACCGCCTTAATAATCGGCTAACCACCCTCCCTCCCGACCACATCGGTCTCCTTGTACAGCTTCTTCCTCTACTTAGGCCAAGGACTAAGTATAGGGGGGGACTGATGCCATCTGTATATTCCATTTTTTTCGCATCACACACCTTCTCCCGATCGCTCCATTTTCACCTTTCTCTTATACTTAGGCCGACTAGAGCCTAAGTATAGGGGGACCCGACACCCACTTGTATATACTCTCCTCATTCACATATCCCGATCTTCTTCTATACTTAGACTATTCACAATCTAAGTATAGGGGGGCGGGCCATTGTATATCAAAATTTTACTCTGTTACACTTAGCCCAAGCTATGTCTTCTTTACGCTTCTTGTGCTCTGAGGACACAACACTCGCTAAGTATAGGGGGGTCTGTATATATATTGTGTATATATTTTAGCCATACCTCGTACTTTTGCGTAAGTCTATATGTATTTACGGGGTGGGTAATTAATAAAAAAAAGAAAGAAAAGCAAAAAAAAGATTTTGCTACTAACATTGACTATGCCCAAATTTTTTGAAAAAAAGGCTTCTTATTAATTTTTGCATCCCCTGCATAAAAAAAATAAAAAAATGTGTCTGCATTCCACACACCTGCATTTCATCCAGCATCGCATTCATTTGCATCTGTGAAAAGTCATCGGGTTCTGAACCGAGTCATGAGCTGAAACCGAGAGTAGTCTGGATTTGACCTGAATCCACCTAATTTTCAGAGGAACTTCACCGAGAAATAGGATTTTAGTAGCTTCAGGTCTTTGACTTAATTCTTTGAGTTCCACATGACAATGTACAGAGTTTGACTCTTAGTGTCTAACCTGGTCTCTTCATTCTGGGTACAACTCTGGAATAAGGAATTAATTTGTACTCTCGCACTATGTACTTAGCTCAACTCAAACGGGATGTTGGAAGACTGTGTGAGTTTCTTTTATGGTAGCGTGGAAATCTAAAGACCGGAGTACGGGTTGAAAGCTTCAGAAAAGGGATGGACGACTGGGCACAATTTTTTTCTAAGACCCCCAAAAATGTACGGAACAAAAAGATTCTATATCCGTAGGAGCACAACAAGATCCAAGTAGAACCATCAAAAATTCCAAATACAAAGAAGCATTCTACCAAATAAATATCTGCCCAAAAGCTTCAAGCTTCAAGAAACCTGCATATCTTGGTGGAGACTCGGCTACACTGGCCAGCTTCACAAGGAGAGGTGACTACACTGGCCACCCTCCAGTTCTTTTCTCCTTCTTCTAGCTTCTCCCCCAATTCGATTGTGAACACAGCACGACAGACCTTAGAAGGAAATCCCTGACTCCCCGAGGACGAGTTACTGGAGAGGAGGTTTGCGCGGTAGTCCTTCATTCTGGGTGGGAAGAACTAAAACCTTTCACACATGAATCGATTGTTCAATGTTCATAGGGGATGCTTTGGGAAGAGGATTGATCTAAGATGACTTCTGAGCCGAAACTGTAGCAATGATTTGTAGAACTTGAGGGCTGTTGATTTTAAAATTCTAAGTCTCAAAGAAGTTCTACCAGACTATTAATCCAAAGGTTGAGTCTAGATTCATTTTTCACCTTCAGCTCATGGTCTTGGTATGGAACCCAATCTCATTTCACTTCATGGCATTTATTTTTGATGCTCAGGGACGAGCATGCTTTAAGTATAGGAGGATGATGAATCTCGAATTCATCACTCTAAATCTCATTTATTAAGCTCAAATCCCTCAAAATCAACAGCATTCCTGCATCAATTCTGCATAATTAACATTCATGCATGTTTTCACAAGAATCACATTTTAGCACAAATTTCAGCACAAAATAAGAAGCCAAAAATCCAAGCCAAAAGTGACATGTAAATAGCCTAACTTCCCAGATTTTTAACTCATTCATGCTAACTCCGAATGACTCAAAACCACTTCCACTGTGTACATATCACTAACAAGAATAAAGGAAAAATACACAAAAATATTATCTGGGACAAAAAACCCAAACCCTAATTTCAGGATTCCCGGACTAAAAACCTCATATCTTCCTCATACAGTGTCCGTTTTAATCGTGCTCACTTTTAGACTAATATACATTCAATTACCTTCAAAACAAGATCAAGTTCAAGTGAATCGGAGCTCATATGTGAAAGTTGGGTTTTAGGCCTCTTTTGTATATTTTATTTTAGCGGTTTTTGACCTATTATTTTATCATTAGTTTATCAATTAATAAAAATCCAAAAAAATTATATTAATATGTAATTATTTATCTTTGATTTTATCATATTTTTTCCGGATTTTTATCTTCTTTAAAAATGAAATAAAAATTATAAAACCTAAAAAATCAAGGTATTCTATGTACATGGGATACCCCAAAATATCACTTTTTGCAATTGATCGATTTTGGTTTTGATGTCTTCATGAGAGTTGTAGATCTCATCGAGACGAGCAATTTTTGTGAAGAAACATTTTTGATCCGAGGTCATTTACTATTTTTTATCGATTTTGCAAAGTTTTTATCTTCGAAATTTTCTGGTGCTGACACGTGGCCGCACCTAGTGCCGCCACGTGTCAGCCATTTTCGGCCTTATTATATGTTCATTTTATAAAAAAAATAAAAATAAAAATAAATAAATGGACGCACGTGCGTTGCGCCCCCACTTGCCACATGTCCAAATGTGGACCGTCCGATCTCGGACGATCGGACGGCCCACAGATCGCCTTCCCCAGCCCCTCCCCCTTTGGAAAGAAATCACCGCCGCCCTTGGGAAGCTCCGCTGCCCCCAATTTCAGTCGCGAATCGGCCGCCGCCTCCATCACCAATCTCACCCCAATCATCACCTCCTCGATTCATCCCAAATCTCCATCTGATCTCCCCAATCTCATTAAAACCCCCAAATCTCGCGCGCAACCTTCCATCGTCGGCCGCCCGATCCTATTTAACCAACTCCACCCCATCGACTTCTCCCATCCGCCATTCTCAAGGAGATCGTGACAGCCATCCTCGCCGGCGTAGTCCGAGGACTTCACGCCCTCGTCGCAGCAAAGCTACTCCGCCGCTGCTTCGCTCCGGCAGCTACGTCGTCGAGCCCCTTCTCCAGGTATCTTTTCTTTCTCTCTCTCTCCCTCTCTTCATCTCTATCCCTCGCGCTATCTCGCTCATCCTTACACCGCCAATGATTCCGCCATCTTCCCCGATGTCCGCCGGCCGTGTGTTGGCCCTTGGACCATCAACATTGACCACCGACTCCTTCAGCTACTTCGCCTTCAAGCTCCACCGACCTCTACTTCGCCTTCAAGCTCCACCACGCCACCGGAGATCCTCCACCGCCATCCAGAAGCTCTGACAGTCACCGACCACATCCCGCTTCATCGACCGCTCCACCAGGAGCCTTCAGCTCAGGCCCCCGCGCAGACCCTCGCCTTCGGTCGACCGGTTGGGCCGAGACCCCAGCACGTGCTAGGCACGTGCGTGGGGGGCTTCCACAACAAGAATCAGCCCAGGGTTCACGTGCGACGCACGTGCCCTTGGGTAAATTACAAAAAGCCCATGCAACTCCGCCATATCACGCAGTAGTCCAGATATCAAAGGAGCACGTGCGAGGCACGTGCTCTCTTGAAAATTTTTGCAGCTTCGCCCCCATACTTATTGGTAATTTCAAATAGATTCCCCCTTGCACTTTTTATTCATTTGTATTTATTGCACATGTACCCCTGTCTTTATAATTCATTTTAGACCTCTACATTGCATCATTTTATTTATCAAAAATTGGCATTTTGTTCTCCACTTACTTCTCTACATTTTGACATATTGCGGACACAAAAAATGATCGATGATTATTTAATAATCAATTATTCTGTGGAAATTTGCATATTTTGCCCAATTAGTGCTCTAAAATTCATATTTGAATAACTAGTGCTCTAAAAATTCCCGAAAAATTATATATTGTAGAGTTAATTGTGCTTGACATTATGCCCAAAAAGATTTGCATTTGCATGCATAATTTGCTCTATAAAAATCATTTTGCATATTTCAGTATTTAATTTTTAATAGGTATTAGATCCCACATTTTCGAGGTTTAGGATTTTTTTGAGATCAATCACCTACCGATAGATCTTAGATAATTTTGATCCTTGAAAATAAGTAGGTTTCATATTTATTATTATTAAATAATGGAATTCATTTTGTTTTCATTTAAAAATTCATAAAAAATTCATATTGCATCCAAAAATTCCAAAACAGTTATAGTGCATTCATTTCATCATATTTTACATTGTGGCCAAGTTTTATATTTTTCAGACATCGTTTTATCGAAATTTACATTTTAGTCCCTAAAATAGGTCCAAAGTGCATTTTGCATCCCTTATTACATTGAAAATTCCAAAAAAAGACCGCCTCGAAAACCGTACACGAATTTTTATAGACAAAACTCTAGGTTGTTCCTTTACCTCCTTGTGATCGACCTTGTCCAAGTAGAATAAACATAAAACCGCACTAATAAAATTGAAGAACATTTTGTGTGGTTATTTTCTTGACTGATTCCGATTGCTGCCTACAACGAACAACAAATCTTTTTAACACGAACGATAAAAATAACTTCTTAAATCGGCATTTCTGGACTCGTCACTTATATATACACTCCGGAAGGCATTTTACTTTTCAATTATGCCTATCCACTTTTGGAGATTCTACATTTTTTCTTTTTTTTGAAAATATTTTAAAGATGGAGCATGTACATAAGGAGTTTTCCCTCTTGAGCCAGTAGACTATACCTCTTTTTTGAAGCATTATTGCAACCCCACAATATCCTGTCTTTAGACCTCAACATATCCAAGCTAGGATGAGATGCACTTCCCTCCCTAGAGGAGGACGAGAGGTTCCGCCTAGATGTACTACCCTCGTATGCTACCCCAAACCAAAAGATTCTGCCCCCTCATTTCCTCCTCAATGAAGAGCTACGTGTAGAGTGCTTGTCCAAGGTAAGCCACGGTATGAAAGAATCATGCGTGTGTTATTAAATATTCTACTTAAACTTATCAAGATGACATGTGAACATAGTATTATGGAATCAAAGAATTAAGTCGTTAGGACCAGAAAAGTCTTAACTCCATTTCTTATAAGGTTCCTCTGAAATTAAGTGGATTAAGGTCCAACTATGCTCCATTCTTAAAAGTTAGTCCAGACTTAGTTTAAATGCCAATTTACCTTAAAAATGAACATGCCAATGCAAGAAATATGTACAATGCAAATAAAAGAAAGGAAAAACTTTTTGTGAAACAATTTTCAAAATTTGAAATTTTTATGGATTTTTTTTAAAAATGATGCACATGCAAAAAGTTTTTTTTGCAAATAGTTAGTAATATACACAAGTATATACAGTTTTTTTAAATAAGGGTTAGAGATGAGATACACATATTTACATAGGAGTGAGTTAATTATTTACAAGAATCAGGTGAAAGGATTTACAACTTAAATAATTTATATGGGTATATACATAGTTGGAATTTTTAATTAAAAAAATTTCTTTGATTATTAAAAAAAATTTTATTCATTTTTTGTGATGCATATAAATTCCTCAAATTTATTTGAAAATAATTTTACAAATAATTTTGAAAACTATAGTCCAAAATAATTTTTCAAACAATTTTACAATCATATACAATCATTTGAAAACAATTTTGCAAACATTTTTCAAACATTATATATAAATTTTCAAAATAATTTTTCAACTATTTTTCAAAACATTTGCAAATAATTTTACAAAATGATTTTATTTCACACAAAGAAAATTTTTTGCAAGCCAAAATATTTTTACAAAGGTTGAAAATATTTTTCAAACATTTTTCAAATAGTTTTAAAAAGATTTTTCACATAGATTTTCAAACTACTTTCAAAATATTTTTCAAAATATTTTAACATGAGTTATTAATCAATATATACAAAAAGAATCTTGGGGAAATTTCTACATCTTTTTATTAGTTAGTTTTTAGTATTTTTACCAGTATTTATACAATATTTTAGCCATATTAAAAATACGAAAGTACGAGTTATGGCTAATGTATATATACAATATATATGGCACCCCCCTATACTTAGCTCGAACTATGTCCTCATAGTGATCAAAGAGCTGCAAAGAAAGACATAACTCGTGTTACGTACAAAAAAGAGAAAAGAATACTATATTACAATGATGAATAAAGAATATAATCAATAGAATTCGGTGATCCCCTATATTTATGATCGAGTAATCCTAAGTACAGAAGACTGTACACAAGGGGAAAACCGAGGAATAGAATGTACTGGGTTTACCTCCTATACTTAGGGTAAAATATCCCCAAGTATAGGCTGCAAAATAGAGGTAAAAAGAATCAAAAGAAAAATCACAAGTTTGACACCCCCCATACTTAGGGTAAAGTACACCCTAAGTATAGCATAATCATGAGAATGAGATGGGGTGTTGGACAAAAGAATGGGAAATATGGACATCTGGATATATACAATTGCGAGAGAAGTGATAATCAGGCATGAGATGCAACTGATGTGAGTCAAAAACCACATCTCATGCAAAATGAATAGGGGCAACATCGACGATCAACGGATCATGATCTAGATATTGCTTCAGGCACTGACTGTTAACTCGTAAGGTGGATTCAGATGACATCTCAGATATATCAATCTGCCATTGTCATGCACCTTCCGGACCAAGTATGTTCCCTTCCACTTGCTCTGCAACTTCCCTGGAAACATGTTTAGCCTGGCATCGAATAACCATACTTTCTGGTTCGGATCAAACTACTTATGGCTGATGTGAGAATCATGTTATATCTTCACTCGCTCCTTATACTGTATGCTACTCGAAAAGGCTGTATTTCTAAGTTCTTCTAAGGCTGCCAATTCTGCCTTTCTCTGTGACACTCTATGGATCCAAGAATATCTCAGTAACAACCCATAGTGGTTTATGCTTCATCTCAACTAGTAAGTGGCATGGCTTGCCATAAACGAGTCGGAATGGAGATGTACCCATTGGAATCCTGAAGGATGTCTGATATGCCCACAAGACTGAGTCCAAAAGTGTAACCAATCCTTTCAGTCTAGGTGGACTATCTTCTTCAATATAGTCTTAATATTCATGTTAGAAACCTCAGTAAGACCATTCGTCTGTGGATGATAAGGAGTAGCAACACTATGATCTATTTTGAACTCATTAGCAAAGGCCCTTATCTTGTCGTTGATAAAATGAGTCTCCCCGTATAATATCAAAACTCTAGGTGCTCCGAACTGTGAAATGATATTTTTTCTCAAGAATTTGCAAACAGTATTGGCATATGCAGTTCGGGCGGGGATGGCCTCAACCCAATGATTCACATAATCTACAACAAGGAAGATATACTCAAATTCCTAAATCTTAGAAAATGGGCCAATGAAATTGATGCCCCATGCATCAACGACCTCACAGAAGTGAATGCATGCATCGTCATCATATCTCTCTATCCACAAGTTCCCATTTTCTAACAGTCAGTACATCTCCTCACGAATTCATCTGAATCGTTGATGAGGGTAGGCCACCAAAGGCCGGATTGAAGCACCTTTTATGTTGTTCATCTCCCAGAATGATGTCCTTCTGCCTCAAGCTTGTGGCAATGGGTGAGGAAGATATGATGCTCTTCTTGAGGAATACATTGTCTCCAGATGGTATCCCCCCCTTCATGATAAAGAGTGGAGTTTTCCCAATGGTACAACTTTGCCTTCGCAACAAAGGTCTCAAGTCGCTGTCTGGGACAATCTTGTGGCACTTTCTTCGTGACAAGATAGTTCACAATGTCGGCGTACCATGGAAGTGAGGTGATTACAAGGATTGCCTCATATGGGAATGTCTCTATAATAGGTGTGATCTGATCTGAATCCTCAAGGTTCTCTAAACAGGAGAGGTGATCCACCACCACAATTTTGACTCTAGGTTTATCCTTAATCTCTATATCAAACTCTTGGAGTAGAAGGATCCATCTGGTCAATATGGCTTTGGCATCCTTCTTTGCCATTAAGTATCGGATGGCGATGTGATCAGTATAAATAGTCACTCTATATCCAATAATGTAAGATCAAAACTTATCTAAGGCAAAGACTACAGCTAGCATCTCCTTTTCTGTGACTGTGTAATTCCGTTGAGCAGCATCCATTGTTTGACTATCATAGTGAATGGCATATGGTAATCCTTCCTTCCTCTATCCTAGCACGACCCCTACGACAAAATCATAGGCATCTATCAACATCTCGAATGGGAGAGACCAATCATACGGTTGAAGGACAAGAGCCTTGACCACTAGATTCTTGAGAGTCTCAAATGATGCAAGATGCTTATCATCGACAAGGAACTTGGTGTCTTTTATCAACAAATCAGTAAGCGGTCGGACAATCTTGCTGAAGTCTTGTATGAACCATTAGTAGAAACCGACATGCCCCAGAAAGGACCTGAACTGTAATAAATTGGACGGAGGATTGAGTTTCTCGATGATATCGACCTTGGTTGGGTCAAACTCTATTCCCCTATTGGAGATGATGCGGCCAAGGACCGTCTCCTAAGTCACTGATGAATCCACGATTCATCATCTCAATATCTTGATCTTAGCAAAATCCCCGAGTAAAATTACATAAAAATGTATATAAATTCATTAAATTAACAAAATATCTTTTGTAAATAAAACACACTAATTATTGTATATTAGATTGTACAAAATAATTTAACAATAAAAAAGACGCAAAAATAAAGGAGTTTTTTACCTGTAAATAGCCCAAAACTTCATGTATTTTTAATAAATTCATTTCAACTCCTTTTTGACTAATTATTTTTCCAACTTGTTCATAACAATGTATATAAAAATAAAAAAATACAAAAATTTATACCTCGAATAAATGCTCCTAGATCCCAAAGGGAAAAAGCCGTAAAGACCAACTTTCAAGCCAAATTCCCGCTCCGTATGAACTCCAAATTCACCAAACTCACTTTTATAGTTCAAGTTAGAAAATTATCTATCTAATGGAAGTGGTTTCATTAAAATCGGAGCTCATTTGCAAAAGTTGGGTTTTAGGACCTAGATGTACATTGTATATTATGTATATATTCATTCCTTCTTCATTTTTTATTTTATCTTTTCTAATACTAAAAGTACAAAAATATCATGTTTGTGTTGTATTTTAATTGTAGTATTTTATTATATTTTTCCGTTGTAAATATCTCTTATTAAAAAGATAAAAAAATACATATTAGAAAAGTAAACAAAAAAATTGTACATGGTGTTTTGTCTTCTTTTATAAATTCTCCACTATTTTTCTTCTCTTTTTATTTTATTGTATTTACAGTAGCCCACTTTATTTATTTATTTATTTATTACTTAATTTCCATTCTCTACAATAACCATCAATTCAACTCCATTATTCCACCATTTTTTTCAACTTCCCATTCAACTCCATTAATAATTCAACCTTCCATTCAACTCCACCACTTTAATAACCTCTCATTCCATTCTCTTTATATACATCCCATCCTCCTCAATTTGCACTTGATCCATCTTTATGTGAGGAGAGCCTAGTTTCCAGAGTTGAATCGGTGACAGCGACGTAACCGCGGTCGAGCGACGACAGCCCTCTCTTCGGTGAGATCCGTGGTTTTTTTGCCAACATCGCAGCCGCAACCGCACGTTGCTCGAGCTCATCGCACGCCGGCGATTCGAGCGAAGATCGTGCTCTCGTGAGCACACCATAGGCGACCGCGTTCATCTTAGGAAAAATTTCCCTTCATGTTATCATTGTTGTTGTTTTTGTATTTTTCTTATATCACATCACATTACCACCTATTTATTCTATTTGTCATCTTCACCACCATTATCACACCATATCATCACTATCACTTCCATCTTTCCCTTTGTTGCACATATCCACTTTTGTTCCCTATTTAAGAAATCTAAATTAAAAAAAATAATAATGAAAAATTAAAAAATTCACACCGCAGAAAAAAATTAAAAAAGCAGCCAGCGGCCGCCGCCCCACCCTTCCTCCACGGGCCGCGGTGCCTGCCTCCGCCCCTCCCTCTCCAGCTGGTCGCGGCTCCCGCTCGCGGAAGCACCGCCAACAGCGGTCGCGCCGTCGTGCGCACGCAGAGCTCCAGCCGCCCTCTCCATCCCTCCGCCGAGGAGCTCCAGCCGCTCCTCGCCATCCTCTTCGCCCGCATCAAGAGCCACCGAGACCGGCCGCCACCTCCGCCCGTGATCCCCCCAGCTCCTCCTCGCCGTTGTCATGGCCACGTGCGGCCGCATGCGCAGCTGCGCCGACAGCCACCTTTGGGTTCCTCCCGTCACTACCCATTCTCTGTGAGGAAGAAGGTCAAATTTGTTCATTTGTTTATTTTGTAAATATTACAGTTGTGCCCGTATAGTTTATATAATTGCATAATAGTCCCTGAACATATTTTGCATTGTAATTTTGTTTTCTGAATTTGTAGAGACACCCCTATGTTTGTGTGTTAATTTGGACACCTGTTTTGCATCTTTTTATTCAATGAAAAATGTGTTGATGTTGAGCAACTAATTCTATACCTCATAGATATTTATTTATATTTTTATTGTCTTTAGGTAATTTATTAAAATTGTGTAACTGGAATTCTGTATATTTTATCCAATCTGGACTCTTAAATTTATATCTCACAAATGGTTGCTCTAAAAATTCCACAAAAATTAAGAATGATGCCTTGATTGTGATTAACTTACTATCCAAATTTCATTCAAAGTGGAGTTATCTTATGCTTAAAATAAATTGTAAAGTGATTTTAGTATTTGATTTTTAATTAAATCCACATACATCATTTTTGAGAAATTTCAAGTCTCCTGGATTTTATAAGAAAATATCTTTTTGGGATAATTCGCATTATGATTAATTTGACATTGTGGATTAATTAGAAATTAATTACTCATTGTCGCTCTGTTTTCACTAAAAAATATATAAAAAATTCATAATTTGTCAAAAAATTCCAAAAATATTACTATAGCTTCCTTGCATGATGTTTATACTCTAGTAAATTTTTCATAATTTTTGCTTCCTGTTTGTGTGAAAATTGTGAAAAACCCGTAAAAAGTGTGTATTTTTCATTGTTGCATTTTAACCCATAAAATTCCAAAAAAATGTGTTTTGCATGCATCACTGGATTAAGATTTTAGAAAAAAATACGAATTGGCTAAATTGGACTTCTTTTCCATTAAAAATAATTTGGACTTGTTTGTGTTTTCTAAGTGTCATAATTCAATTGCATTTGCATTCTATTTGCATAAAAAATATAAAAAATATCTGTGATTAATTTTTTTTGATTTTTTACCCACTCCATAATTATTATATAATATATATACAAAAATAAGTGAAAGTACAACTATGGGTAAAGTATATATGTAATATATACACGCCCCCCTATACTTAACATGAGTTATGTCCTCACAGCACAAGAAGCGAGAAAAAGAAATAGCTCGTGCTAAGCATAGGATGACTAAAATAATAAAAAGTATAGAAGTCGATCCGCCCCCCTATACTTAGGCTCTGGTCAGCTTAAGTGCAGAAGAAGAGAAAAAATGGGACGGACGAGGTCAAGAGGAGAAATGGATTAGTATATACACATGGAGGGCATCGGCTCCCCCAATGCTTAGGCTCTTGGTAAGCCTAAGTATAGGACAAGAATAAGTGTAAGAATCAATGTGGTCTGGAGAATAAACAAAGAAAGGAGAATGTACAAGAGGAATGAATCTTCTAAGATGTTGAATCTTGATGCTGCATCTTCATGATGAGTAATATGATGTATCTGCTCTGTGCTCGCTCTGCATGAAGTTGATGACCTTGACTTGGACTAACTGCTCTTTTGAATCAACAAAATGCTTCAACAGTTGTCCATTTACCACATGAGACTGTGCACCGTCTGTGAGATCAGCTATCTCTACACTTCCATTCTCGTGCACTTTCTCAATAACAAAGGGACCCGTCCATTTAGATTTGAGCTTCTCATGGAACATCTTCAACCTGGCATTGAACAACCATACCTTTTGTCCAGGGACAAAGTCTTTGCACCTAATGTGCTGATCATGCCATCTCTTTACTTTGTCCTTATAAATCAAACTGTTGTCATATGCCCTGTTTCGGATTTCCACGAGCTCGTTCAAGTTCAAGTCTCGACAAAGCTTCCCTAGGTGACAACTCCAATTAATCTTCTTAATTGCCCATTCGGATTTATGAATCAATTCTGCGGGCAAATGGCATGGCTTGCCATATATCATTCTAAATGGTGAAGTACCCAGTGGTGTCTTGTAGGTTGTCCTATAAGCCCACAGAACTTGGTCCAAGAGCTGAGACCAGTTCTTCCTATCGGGACGAACCAATTTCTGCAAAATACTTTTCACCTCTCTGTTCGAAACCTCTACTATGCCTTTGGACTGTGGGTGGTAAGGACTAGTAACTCTATGCTCAAATCCATAGTCCTTAGCTAAAGAACTCATATCTCGGTTCACAAAATGGCTACCCCCATCAGATATCAAAACTTTTGGCACCTCGAACCTAGCAATAATCTGATCTCTGACAAACTTACAGATAGTCTTGTTGTCTGCAGTTCGGGTTGGGATAACCTCCACCCACCTAGATAAATAATCAACCGCCAACAATATGTACTCATGTACTTGGCAACAGTGCCATCTGATGGTTCGCTAAATACGATGATTAAATTTGGCACGTTGTAATATGTGTACTTAGCGATTCAGTCAGAACCGAGAGAAGAATCTTCGTGAAGAGTGCCTCGGCTTTAATTTATATCCTGGGTAAGTTCGGGGTCGAACACAGGGAGGCAAAGGAACAACTTGGGATTACTTGAAAACTTAGATCTTGATTTCCAAATACGATTTTTTTTATATTTTTTATGCAATTACAAATGCCAATACAAAATACGAGTGAATTAAGACACTAAGAAAACACACAAAAAGGCCAAATTAATTTTAATGTCAAATTAGTCCAATTTAGACAAATTATATTTTTTCTAGAATCCTAATCCAATGATGAACACAAAACATATTTTTTTTGTATTTTTAGGAGTTAAAATGCAACAAATAAAAATTCACACTTTTTATGGGTTTTTTTCGCAATTTATCACACAAGCAGTAAGAAAAAATTATGAAAAAATTACTGGAATGAAAACATGATGAAATGAGACTACAATAATGTTTTTAGAATTTTTTTGACAAATATGAATTTTTTTATGGATTTTTAGGTGAAAACGGAGTGACAGTGAGTAATTAATTTCTAGTTAATCCACGTTATCAAATTATATAGAGTGCAAATTATAACAAGTAGATATTTTTATGTGGCTCACAGAAGACTTGAAATTTCGCAAAAATAATGTAGATGGATTTAATTAAAAATCAAATACTATATCACTTTACAATTTATTTTAGGCATAAGATAACTCCACTTTGGATGAAATTTGGATAGTATCTTAATCACATATCAAGGCATCATTTTTATTTTTTGTGGAATATTTAGAGCAACCGTGCATTAGATATCAATTTAAGAGTCTAATTTGGGTAAAATATCAAGAATTTCAGTTACACAATTTTCATTAATTACCCAAATATCAGAAAAATATAAATAAATAACCACAAGGTAGAGAATTAGTTGCTCAACATTAAAACATTTTTCATTTAATAAAATGGTACATAAATGAGGTCCAAATTAAAAGTCAAAGATAGGGGTATTTGTGCAAAACAGAAATGAGCTTAAACAATACAAACTATGTACAAGGGCTTGATTATAATCACAGAAACTTCACGAGAAATGTATGCAATTTCTACAATAAAATAATAAAAAAAGTAAACCTTTCTTCTTCCTTCCTTGTTGGACGCAGGAGGAGGAACCCAAATGTGGATTGGGTTGGCGGTGGCGGCCGGCCACACGCAGCCGCGAGAAGGGCGGCGCGTACTGCGTCGTCGCTTAAGGAAGATGATAAGCCGTTGTCACCGACACCACAATCCAAGATCTCTCATTTTTCTATAAGAATGACGGATGGAGAAAAATGAGGATGTACAAATGATTACAAAGAGAAGAAGAATGGGAGTTAGAAAGATGGTGGAGTTGAATGGGAGGTTAAAAAATGGTGGAGTGGTATGGAGGTTAGATGAAGACTTGGTGGTTAATGGAGGAAAATGGAAATTATTGTAGAGAATGGAATAAATAAATAAATAAATAAAATAAAATAAAGTAGGCTACTTTAAATAATAGAATAAATATAATAGAATAAATAGTGGAGAATTTACAAAAGAAGCCAAACAACATGTACATTTTTCGTTTGCTTTTCTAATATGTATTTTTTGTCTTTTCTTCATAAGAGATATTTACAACAGAAAAATACAATAAAATACTATAATCAAGATACAACACAACGTTGATTTTTTTGGATTTTTAAGTAATTGAGAAATATAAAATAAAAAATGAAGAATTAATGAACATATATACAATGTACATCTAGGTCCCAAAATCCAACTTTTGCAAATGAGCTCCGATTTTAATGAAATCACTTCTTTGGATAGTTAATTTTCTACCTTGAACTTTAAAAGTGAGTTTGGTGAATTTGGAGTTCATACGGAGCGGGAATTTGGCTTGGAAGTTGGACATTACGGCTTTTTCTCTTTGGGATCTAGAAACATTTATTTGAAGGTGAATTTTGTTTTGTATTTTTGTATTTTTATATATATTGTTATGAACAAGTTGGAGAAAGAATTAGCCAAAAAGGAGTTGAAATGAAATTATTAAAAATACATGAAGTTTTGGATTATTTACAGGTAAAAAACTCCTTTATTTTTGCGGCTTTTTTATTGTTAAATTATTTTGTACAATCTAATATACAATAATTAGTGTGTTTTATTTACAGGATATATTTTGTTAATTTAATGAATTTATGTACAATTTTATGGAATTTTACTCGGGGATTTTGCTAAGATCAAGATATTGAGATGATGAATCGTGGATTCATCGCCCCCCTATACTTAAACTTTGCTAGTCCTCGAGCAAATAAATAATGAATAAGTTGGATTAACCCCTGACTATGCATGTGAATACAAGACTTGATCCATTCAAGAACTCTCGGTTTTAGAGATCCTAAAATTCTAAGTTGAACCAAGCTCTAGTCAAAAGGTATCCAATTTCCCTAATCATCAGACTCTCTTTGTATACATATATAGTAGGAATATGACTTTAAGTGTTGACCGCAGTTATAAGAGTAGAGTCACAACGTCACCTAAGGTTCCAGTCCAAGAGACTCTCCTAAGGACCCGATCCTCAACACTAGGGAAAAAATATAAAAAAACCGCATTGGAAATCTAAAACTTAATTTTCAAATTACCCCCGAAGTTGTTCCTTTGCCTCCCTGTGTTCGACCCCGGACTCGCCCGGGTTATAAATTAAGCTGAGACACTCTTCACGGAGATCTTCTCTCGGTTCTGACGGAATCGCTAAGTACACGTACTACAACGTGATCAAATTATACATCGTATTTAGAGACTCGTCAGATGGAGCCATTACCGGGGAGACAAACGACTTAGGGATTAATTTAAAAATTTGGAATTAGATTTTCATTTACTCGGGTAGTCTGACCCCCGAGCCACTTGTAATTAATCCATTTTCCTCTCATTTTTTTCTTCATATTCTTGTATATATTTTGTTTTTGTCTCTCTAATATAAATTTTATTTTCCTTGCGAGGGCCCAATGGAATTGGAGTGCATCGGAGGTCGACGGACGTGACGCGCGCCGACTGCTAAAGATCAAGGAGAATTAATTTATTTTTGAGAGAAATTTTTGTAATTATCGTATTGTAATAATTTAGGTAATTTTGCTCTTTATAGCGGCTCTTGTTTGAGAGCTCGCGCTTGTATCCGGACTGGACATTTGACCCTCTCGTGGTTGTGTGGTTGATTGACGTCGAACAGGACTTGCACTCGCGGCTCTTAGAGTATATTTTATTATAATATCTTTATTGCTTGTGCTTGTAATTTTTAGGACCACACATCACTTTTAGCGAGACACACTTAGACCGCAGGACTATTAGTCAAATTTAACTTGTTCATCACTCGCTAATAGAACTGCCTATCTAGGAACGGTTTTCTCGTTTGCATTCATATAAAATTTCAATTCTGCTTTGCATCCCGCATGTAGAGCGCGAGGATCACTGTAAGTCTTCTGAACTGGGCATGCATCATTGATTTCATTATTGCATCGATTTTTCTCGACTCCCTCCCCTTGGTTTTTGAAACTTAGGTTAAAAGGAAATCGGGACTGACCGGTAGAAGTGCTTTGTTTGGTGGATTAATCAAGTGATAACCAAACTTAAAATCGGGACTGCTAATCAGAGTTGACAAAAAAACTGATTAAAACTAACACTTGTTTTGGGAGAGCAAAACCTACATTGTATGCTTGGCTAATTGTGAGTGTTGAGAGTTGAGGACGCATCCCTAGGATAGTACCCAAACCTACTTTTGAGCCTTGCGTAATTGGATTTATATCTTGATTTATCACCTAATTAAAACTGAAAAGATAAACGGTCGGACTTTTGCGACCATCACTGTGTTGAGTAGGTGAACTCAGGGTTTGCTCTTGTCTTTGTTTGTTTTGTGTGTTATTCGGTGCACTTGCACGCTTTCTTCCTCGATCCGCTTCATTCTTCCATTTCCATTCCAAGATATCAGAATTTTGGTCATCATATCCTAGTCACCCTTCTTCGACCATATTCCGATCATGTCCACCCACTTATTCCTCTTCATACCCATACACCGACTGCAAAGTCAGAACTCCGACTGACTTCTTCACTTCTTCGTCCTTCTTACCTACCCCACCTTCTTGCACTCCTGATCCACAACCACCCTGGATTGACTCACTATATTCTCGTCCGTTTGCTGGAATCAAGGAACAAATCGAAGAGGAAGCGACTGCTGAGATGAATGATTGGCATAATCAGTTGACCCCACATCCCTCACTTTCACCTGGAGTTGGGACAAAACAACATTTGCCATATACACATCCCGACTTAACCTTAGGGTACAACATGGTCGACCAGACAAATCGAATGGAGAGGTCTGCACCGTACGATCTTCCTGACTTGATTGACCTGAGTGATAGGGACCACATTGACCAACCTTCATATCACCCATTCGGAGAGCCGACATATACAGGGGATTGGATTCATGCGACCGATCTACAGACCCACTGTCTACTGACTCCACGTTATGAGGCTCCGACCAACATCTGCCATACAGATGGGTCATACTCAACCCAACATTACACGCCTGAGTCAAGATATATTGAGTATAAGATCCCAAGTTCTCAGTGATATCCTCCAACTGAACAGACTTCTCTCATGATGTGTCATGAGAACTTATTAGAGGATGGCATTGGTAGACTGATTAAGAGTCCAGGTAGGAATGAGGATCATGGATCTTGCAGATTGAATTTTGAAAACCTGGAAGACACCGGATTGACCACACATCATGTACAGCTGGAGTCCCTTCTACCTCCCTCTTCTACTAATCACTTTCCCTCCAAACCAGAGTTTGTACAATCTCCTATTCCTCCTTCATCTATCAAAAAGACCCAAAAAAGAGAAAAACCAAAAAATACCATAAAAATTGAAAAAGGAAAAGATCTAAAAAAATGGATCCTGCAGTTAGGGAAGCACTGGATAGAAAGTTGATTTTTGAGCTTCCCTTAATAATGGTTATTGAACACTTTCCCAACCTTAAAAGATTTGTGAGAAGTAAATTGATGCCTAAAAGGTCGGGCAATAAGAGAACAAGGACTGAGATACATATAGTGTCTATGGCCACATCTTTGATGATAGGGAGAAAAATCAAGAGCCGCAGAGTAAAGCGGTTGCCTAGGTTTGATTGTGAAATCAAAGATACCACATTCACCCATGCAAGAATCGATGATGACTTACCGATTAATATCCTTCCGACCTCCGTGTTTGCCAAGCTCAAACTCGGATCTGCCAAGAAGTCAAGAGAGATCATTCAGTTGGCGGATCGGTCTGTTAAATGGTCAAGAGGAACCATTTCAGTCATCATTACTTTCCATGGTGCTCTATTACAGGTGGACTTCACGATAATTGACATTGAGCACCGAGGAGAGTTCACCCAGTCTCCGATCATTCTCGGAAAGCCGTTCTTAGCTTTGGCTAAGGCAACTATAGATTGCGAGATGAGGGATATCGATTTCACTGCATTGGGAGCACTTCGACCTCACCCGATCTTTGAGGACGCACGATATTCCAAGGTAACCCATAAAGTTGCAGACAATCGTGACCTTCAAGAGACAGTTGAGTCCCGTCTCTCTACTACACCTGAGATACCGATTGTCCAGATGACCATTGGTTCAGAGACTCCCTACACCTCCACTCCGCCTACTGCTTGCATCACAACCACTGTGACGGCTTCTAGAGAAGACTCACCACCAGAAGCTGTCCTTGAGTCGGACACGATCATTTCTGATTTCCTTGACTTTTTAGATAATCGGACTCATGAGCCAATCAATGCCAAGCCAATTGAGAACACTATACCTTACCAGAGACGTGTGTTGACCTTGCAGGAGTATTACAATGCATATGGTGACTCATCTGATGATGAACCTCTAGTCAGCACCTCACTACATCCACGACCTACACCAAAAGAGACAACTGGGACCAAATTGACCAATCTTGATAAATCGGTTGCTCCATCCTCTAGTCGGTCATCTGGTAAGAAGAAGAAGAGTATTGATTCCTCGAGGTGTTCCCCCGAACCCCTCAAGGGTTGTCACTCTCCTCTTCCTCTTGATGCTTCAGGTTCTAGAAAACCGGCTAAGAAAGTTGCCTTCGACTTACCAGAGAAGAAACTTTTTTAGGAGTCCTCATCAGGTTCGGATGAGGTGATCTATATGAGTGAGCTCAGTTCGGCTGTTCTGAAGCCATATTTGAGCAAGCAGCCGTGTGTCGACCCCCGTTGGATGTTCCCTACACCTCACTGTTATTCTTCGGAGGACGATTCTGACAGCGACACATGTGTATACTACCCACCTCCTCGCTCCCGCAAGAAGGTCTGTCACAAACCTTCTTGATACTTGTATATTCGCACTCCTCCTTGTATAGATTTTCCTCCATTTATTTCCCTCCCTCTCCCGTGATTCACCTCACTCGCCCTAGTTCCGTATCATTTTCATTTTTTGGCTATACATAGAATGACTAAATCCTAAGTATAGGGGGGTGAGTGACCGAGTTGCTCCATTTCTTCTTGTATATTCTTTCCCATTCTCATTGGTCCCCCATTCTTGTGTTCTTCAAATACTTAGGCTGACCAGAGCCTAAGTATAGGGGGGGGGGCGATGCCCGCTGTGTATTTTTCTACATTCTTCTATTCTTTTCACCCACTTATACTTAGTACGAGCTATGACTTTTTGTCACCTATTGTCATGACGACATAGCACATGCTAAGTATAGGGGGCGTGTATATATTACATATATACTTTACCCATAGCTCGTACTTTCATGTATTTTTGTATATATATACAATAATTATGGGGTGGATAAAAAATATTTTCCAAAAAAAATCTTTTCCAAAAAAAATCTCTTAAAAAACTTTTAAAAAAATGTGTTCTATAAAAAAAATCTTAAAAAAACTTTTTAAAAAAATGTGTGTGTGTTTTATATAAAAAAAACTTATCAAAAAAATGTTTTTTTTGTTTTCTTTCCTTATTTTCTCTAAAAAAATTTCAAAAAAAATGTATCCTTTCTTATTTACCTATATTTTTCAAAAAAAGAGAAAAAGAGAAAAACTTTTCAAAAAAAACTTTTCAAAGAAAAAAAAAGAGGCAAAACTTTTTCTTAAAAAAATTTTCTTCTTTCCTTTGTTTAAAAAAAAACTCTCTAAAAAAATCACAAAAAAACACTAACTCATAAGTTAGTTTAATCCCTGACACATTTACTTTCACACAAGACTAGTGATGTTCAAGAACACTTGGTTTATGAGGGCCTGAGATTTTGAGTTAACCAGCCTTAGTCATTAGGGTCTTGGACTTAATTATTCACATTTCCCTAGTTTGAATGATTTGTGTGATATATTGCATACTTAGTCTCTACCTTAAGAATATGATCAACACCTCATATACACGACTAAAGTTATGATGAGATGAGTTGAAATTTCACTTGAGGATCTGGGATAAGGGATTTGAGTTTGGACTTGATTTGATGATGCTCGAGGATGGGATAAAATCAATGAAGGCTTCATGAAACCTGAGTGTCAGCATCTTTAGCCAGTATGAGAACATGGTTCTTGTACTACCTCTTGAGATTTACCTATGTGCCAGGGTGTGATAAAATAAAAAAAATTGTTGATTAGTGTGCGCCAACTCTTGGTAAAAGCAGTGGAGCTAGCCAAAAATATTACAAAGCAATGAAATGCCAAAGAAAAGCTCTCATTCCATACAAAGTCAATTATCAAAAGAGCTTCCACCAAAGGCGAGCGCTCCCAACCATTTCAAAGTGTCCCCTTGGACCACCGCTATTAGGACCAGGAGTCGGGCTTGCACCAAAAAAGGGCTCTGCATTGTAAATGCTACAAGTCTGGGTGTAGAAGGTATAATAGATACTCAAAAAAGACACACCCCGGTGTATTCCCAGGAAAACAAGTGCAGACGGCTCCAACTTCTCTTGACGATGTACTGATCAACATCAAAAATATGCGTTGAGTAATAAGTCACTCGAGAGGATCCTTGTTCCAATGAGAGGGAGAGAAGAAATGACACAATCCTATGCCCTCCATCAACTGGCCTTCCATCTACACTTTCAAGTCTGACAACTAAAGAGATGGTGGATTGGATGCAAGAAATGATTTATTCCCTAGTGTTGAGGATCGGGTCCTTAGGAGAGTCTCTTGGACTAGAACCTTGGGTGACGTTGTGACTCTACTCTTATAACTGCGGTCAACACTTAAAGTTATATTCCTACTATATATGTATACAAAGAGAGTCCGATGATTAGGGAAATTAGATACCTTTTGACTAGAGCTTGGTTCAACTTAGATTTTAGGATCTCTAAAATCGAGAGTTCTTGAACGGATCAAGTCTTGTATTCACATGCACAGTCAGGGGTTAATCCAACTTATTCATTATTTATTTGCTCGAGGACTAGCAAAGTTTAAGTATAGGGGGTGATGAATCCACGATTCATCATCTCAATATCTTGATCTTAGCAAAATCCCCGAGTAAAATTCCAGAAAAATGTACATAAATTCATTAAATTAACAAAATATCTCTTGTAAATAAAACACACTAATTATTGTATATTAGATTGTACAAAATAATTTAACAATAAAAAACCCGCAAAAATAAAGGAGTTTTTTACCTGTAAATAGCCCAAAACTTCATATATTTTTAATAAATTCATTTCAACTCCTTTTTGGCTAATTCTTTCTCCAACTTGTTTATAACAATGTATATAAAAATACAAAAATACAAAACAAATTTTACCTTAAATAAATGCTCCTAGATCCAAAAGGGAAAAAGTCGTAAAGATCAACTTCCAAGCCAAATTCCCGCTCCGTATGAACTCCAAATTCACCAAACTCACTTTTAAAGTTCAAGTTATAAAATTATCTATCCAACGGATTGGTTTAATTAAAATCGGAGCTCATTTGCAAAAGTTGGGTTTTGGGACCTAGATGTACATTGTAAATTATGTATATATTAATTCCTTCTTCATTTTTTATTTTAACTTTTCTAATTACTAAAAATACAAAAATATCATGATTGTGTTGTATTTTAATTGTAGTATTTTATTGTATTTTTCTGTTGTAAATATCTCTTATTAAAAAGACAAAAAAATACATATTAGAAAAGTAAACAAAAAAATTGTACATGGTGTTTTGTCTTCTTTTGTAAATTCTCCACTATTTGTCTTCTCTTTTTATTTTATTGTATTTAAAGTAGCCTACTTTATTTATTTATTAATTACTTAATTTGCATTCTCTACAATAACCACCAATTCAACTCCATTATTCCACCATTTTTTTCAACTTCCCTTGCAACTCCATTAATAATTCAACCTCCCATTCAACTCCACCACTTAAATAACCTCTCATTCCATTCTCTTTATATACATCCCATCCTCCTCAATTTGCACTTGATCCATCTTTCTGTGAGGAGAGCCTAGTTCCCAGAGTTGAATCAGCGACAGCGACGCAACCGCGGTCGAGCGACGACAGCCCTCTCTCCGGTGAGATCTGTTGGTTTTTTGGCCAACATCGCAGCCGCAACCGTGCGATGCTCGAGCTCATCGCACGCCGGCGATTCGAGCGAAGATCGTGTTCTCGTGAGCACATTATAGGCGACTGCGTTCATCTTAGGTAAAATTTGCCTTCATTTTATCATTGTTGTTGTTTTTGTATTTTTCTTATATCACATCACATTACCACCTATTTATTCTATTTGTCATCTTGACCACCATTATCACACCATATCATCACTATCACTTCCATCTTTCCCTTTGTTGCACATATCCACTTTTGTTCCCTGTTTAAGAAATCAAAATTAAAAAACAATAAAAATGAAAAATTAAAAAATTTACACAGCAGAAAAAAAATTAAAAAAAATAAAAAAAAGCATCCAGCGGCCGACCCACCCTTCCTCCACGGGCAGCGACGCCGGCCGCCGCCCCTCCCTCTCCAGCCGGCCGCGGATCCCGCTTGCGGAAGCGCCGCCAATAGCGGTCGCGCCGCCGTGAGCACGCAAAGCTCCAGCCGCCCTCTCCAACCCTCTGCCGAGGAGCTCCAGCCGCCCCTCACCATCCTCTCCGCCCGCATCAAGCGCTGCCGAGATCGGCTGCCACCTCTGCCCGTGATCCCCCCAGCTTCTCCTCGTCGTTGTCACGGCCGCGTGCGGCCATGCGCGCGGCTGCGCCGACAGCCACCTTTGGGTTCCTCCCGTCACCGCCCATTCTCTGTGAGGAAGAAGGTCAAATTTTTTTCTTTGTTTATTTTGTAAATATTACATTTGTGCCCGCATAGTTTATATAATTGCATAATAGTCCTTGAACATATTTTGCATTATAATTTCGTTTTCTGAATTTGCAGAGACACCCCTATGTTAGTGTGTTAATTTGGACACCTGTTTTGCATCTTTTTATTCAATGAAAAACGTGTTGATGTTGAGAAACTAATTCTATACCTCATAGATATTTATTTATATTTTTGTTGTCTTTGAGTAATTTATTAAAATTGTGCAACTGCAATTCTGCATATTTTATCTAATCTGGACTCTTAAATTTATATCTCACAAACAGTTGCTCTAAAAAATTCCACAAAAATTAGGAATGGTGCCTTGATATGTGATTAACTTACTTTCCAAATTTTATTCAAAGTGGAGTTATCTTGTGCCTTAAAATAAATTGTAAAGTGATTTTAGTATTTGATTTTTAATTAAATCCACGTACATCATTTTTATGAAATTTCAAGTCTTCTGGATTCTATAAGAAAATATCTTTTTGGGATAATTTGCATTATGATTAATTTGACATTGTGGATTAATTAGGAATTAATTACTCCTTGTCGTTTTGTTTTCACTAAAAAATATATAAAAAATTCATAATTTGTCAAAAAATTCCAAAAATTTTATTGTAACTTCCTTGCATGATGTTTATACTCCAGTAAATTTTTCATAATTTTTGCTTCCTGTTTGTGTGAAAAATTGTGAAAAAAACCTATAAAAAGTGTGTATTTTTCATTTTTGTATTTTAATCCATAAAATTCCAAAAAAATGTGTTTTGCATGCATCACTGGATTAAGATTCTAGAAAAAATACGAATTGGCTAAATTGGACTTCTTTTCCATTAAAACTAATTTGGCCTTGTTTGTGTTTTCTTAGTGTCATAATTCACTTGCATTTGCATTCTATTTGCATAAAAAATATAAAAAATATCCGCACTGAAATCTAGACCTAAGTTTTCAAATTAAACCCCAGTTGTTCCTTTGCCTCCCTGAGTTCGACCCCGGACTTACCCGGGATATAAATTAAGCCGATACACTCTTCACGGAGATCCTTCTCTCGGTTCTGACTGAATCACTAAGTACATGTATTACAACGAACCCAAATTAAATATCGTATTTAGCAACTCGTCAATAATCATGAAGTGACTCTTCTCTCAAGATAATACAAAATTGACCTCAATGCAGTGCTGAAGTGCTCGGTCTAAGTAATCAAGATATGCATCAAAATTGTCATTGCAGACCGAGAAGTCATCCATGAAGACCTCTAAAAATTCACCAACCATGTTCAAGAAAATAGAGAGCATGCACCTTTGGAATGTAGCCGGGGAATTACATAATCCAAAGGGCATCCGTCTAAAAGCATACGCCCCAAACGGATACGGAGGCGGCAGAACCTTTGAGCACGATGACCAGCAGCCGTCCGATCTCCTTGATCGGATTGTTTAGAGTGATCCACGTCGCCTTCATTCTGCAGCCATAGGATCAGGAAAATCCTACGCACCAGAGCACGCCATGTCACCATTCGCCCCGAGCTTCAGATGTCGTTGGATTCATTTTGATCCAACGGCCGTTGAACGTCCAGGCCTTCATCTCAGAAGCCATCCTCAGCCGTTAGATCTTCATATGATCTGACGGATCTAGATGCATGATGAATCCATATTTCATCATCTTTATTCTATCATTTTGGCACCTAAAACCCTAGCAAATGCCTGTAAATAGCCTTAAATCAAGCATCTTAGCATTCATGCATGTGCATCTCAACAGTGTGTAAATTACTGTAATTAAGGCCAAAATTATAGAATAAATAAAGAAAAGAAAAAGAATAAAATATTGTAAATATTTTATGACCCGAAACCCCGAGACCTAGGCATCTTGATGAATAGGTCGACAAGGAATAAAGTAGGGGGAGATAAGGGCCAAAATATAGATAAAATACCTATACATTTTATTCATTCTTTATTCATTTTGGGACCTATTTTTGGTTCCACTTTTTGTACATCAAATAAAGAAACTTTGTACACAAAAGTTGTAGATAATTTAATAAAGGAAAATACAAAATTGATTTCACAGAAAAATAATGTACAGATAAAAAGTTATGGCCTGAATAAAAATCCAGAATGCCAACTTCCCAGACCCGTATCTCACAATTAAAAACTCCAAATGCAGCGTACTCACCTTTAATTGTATATAGAATAAAATAATCTATCCAATGGTGGTGGTTTCGCATTTGGCGGAGCTACGGTCTGAAAGTTGAAGTTTTGGACCCACATTGTACCTTGTACAGATTAAAATACTCAACTTATTCTTTATTCATTATTTATTCATTTTTATAATTTTATATTGTTGTAAATATTACTTATAATATATATGTACATTAAAATCAGAATAAAAATGCAAAGAAATCACAAAATAAAAATACTTGTATAAAAGGTACATAGGTATACTACCTATACATATACCTATACAAAACATACTTGTATTTTATTAAATATATAAAATATATCAGAAAATTAAAATAAAAATATATTTGTGTATATATAAGTATTTCGTAATTTCATAAAATGATAAACAAAAATAATAAAAATAAAATACACAAAACAAAAATAAAATACTAAAATATGTAGATAATATACCTATATAAGGCTAAAAAGTAAACTTGTAAAAATATATATCATAAAATTAATTAAAAATCATGATAAAATACTACATAAAATTTTAAGCATTTTTTATTTAATAACCAAAAATAAATTCGATTGTTTTCTATTTTTTATCGAATTAATAAAATAATTTTCCAATCTTTTCCCTGGTTGGTCCACGTGGACCAACCAGGAACCTCCGACTGTTGACCGGCGGGTCAACAGCTTGTCCTTGACCCCCTTGAGCTCCGCGCGCCTCGTTTTTCCCCCTCTTTCACCCTTTTTTCGAGGCTGCGCCGCTCGTCCTCTCCAGCCGCTTCCTTCATGGAAGTTGCGCCGCTCTGATCCATCTCCATCGCCGCTCCATCAGATCCACTCAGATCTTCTTCCTCCACCCGTGATCATGCCTCGAAAACACGCACCCAACGCTCTTCAAATACAACCCACCATCTTCCTTTCTCGGGTTGAACCGCGAATCACCAGTGAACCACCCCCCTTGGTCCAGCCATCGACGCCCGAAGGTGACAGCTTCGAGTTCAGCGCATCCAAGCGGCGGGAGAGGGTCGATAGCGCCGCGTGTTCCAACCTCCGGCGACCGCCGTCGAGGTACTTTTCCCTCACCCTTTTGGGCTCGAGGTCGTGTGTTACTCCTTAGTTTTTCTCCGTAGTTGCATCCCTTGTGTTTCCAGCTCCATTATCCCCCGATCATCCACTTCATTATCGCATCGATTCGCCAAGTCGATTGCTCGCCGGAGACACCTCCGACCACCATCACCACCGTTCATCTATCGCGTACCCCCACGCCTCCGTGAGGCCCAGGCAATTTGCCCTGGGCCTTCTCATCACTTTTTGCAGGTCATAGCGCCAGAGAGACTCCACCTGGAGTCGATTTTGAAGGATTCGAGCTACCTGGAGCCACCGTTCTTCCTCTAGCTCGCGGCGGCGCATCAGAGCTTCCCCGCCCATTTTGGCCCTGCCGCGACCTCGAGGGACCTTCCAGGAATCTCTGGCGTGCTTCTGAGGCGAAGGAGGAGGCTGGAGGAGCATCTATTTGTCGATCGAAGCTCGGGCCACCGCCTGTTCGTCCCTGTTCTTGGAGAGGGACCCTACACCGTCGGATTTCGAGCCCGCTCCAGACGAAGCAGCCACCGTAGGATCAACGCTGCCCCGAGCCGTTGATGGATTCCCGATGATCTAATCTCATCCGCACAAGCCCAAGCGTCATCGGCGCGCGAGAGCAGGACACGTGTTCAAGTGACGCAATATCAGCCGTCCGCTTCCGCTTTGGCGTGGGTATTTTGCTACAAACCCCCGCCCAGTTTTTGTAATATCTTAATAGTACCAAAACCTTTCATCGGCCGTTTAATATGTTTTGTAAATTTTGCGAACAAGCCCCCAAACTTCTTTGACTTGCATTTTAGTCCTCCACCAGCTCACCTCACGTGCCCATACACGTGAGGTGTGCATTTTGTAAGGAGGCCCCTGAGGTTTTGGGTTTCAGCTTTTAGTCCATTAAGTATTTTGTCACGTTGTATATTTTTAGAGTAATTTGCATTGAACCCCCTGAGCTTTATAATATTGCAAAAATACCCCTCCCAGGCGCGTGCCAGTCACGCGCCCTGGTGGGTAAATTGCAGATGTACCCTTGCGGGTTTGGATATTGGTGTTTAATCCTTGAAATGCAAGTTTTAGTGTAATATTTTGTGGAAAATTGCATGTTTGCCCCTGGAAGTTTTGAAAATTGCATTTCTGCCCTTGCCAGGACTGTTTAATGTTGGGACTCTTGTTCTAATTGTTTAAAATATCTTCTTAAGCCCAAAAATTCCACAAAATTAGATTTAGGTCCCTGGACACTTGTACTTCAACGCCACCTAGTTAGTTTTTGATTTTATCTTATCTCCATATTTATTAAAAATCAAAAACTCTCATTTTGTGTACTGGCTACCTTAGAAAATACCAAAAAAATATCAAAACACCTCCAAAAATTCCAAAAAAATCACCTAGTGTCTATTTTATCATCTTTTAGTGTCAGTCCAAAAATCATTAAAAAATTCAAAAGAAAAACACTAAAAATATAAAAACACTCAAAAACTTCAAAAAAATATAAAAAATAGTAGAAAAACCCAAAAATTACAAACTCAGCTTCTGTTTCTTCCTTATTTTGTTACTTTTATTAGAAAAATAGTGTGAAATATTTTTGCTACTGGTTGCTATTTTTAAATTACATTTTACTCACAGCCAGCCTTGTTTGCACTGTTTTCTCTTATTTCAGCTTTTAAAAATCCCAAAAACACCTAGAAAAATCCCCAAAAATCACAAAAACAGTAAAAAATATTAAAAAGACCAAAAACATTTCATTTCTGGATTTTTGAGTATTTTTGTGCATTTTTATTAATATTCTACCTTGCCTTTTATTATATTGCCTTTACTTCCCAATATTAAAAAAAAATAATATAAAATATAAAATATAAAAATCAGAAAATTAAAAATCAAATACAAAATTAAAAATCAAATAAAAAAAAATTAAAAATTAAAAACCCACAAAAATAGTAGTTGCTTGCTTGCTTAGTGTAGACACATCACACACTCACTCACTTGTGCATTCATTTGCTTGAGCTACACTGTTTGCTCCCTGTGTTCGAACTCTCTGCATACTTGCCCATATACATCATTTGTGCAGAGTTAAAAATAAATTTTAACTCCACATTGTTTCTAATTTATTGATCTTAGTGTGGGTTAATTGTTGATCAAATACGGATTTCATTTGAGAGTCGCAACAGCGACGGTTATCTCCGCCTTGTGTGAGATACCAAATTTAGACCCTCGTGAGATCCGTGTCTATCAAATGGCGCCATTGCCGGGGAGCAACAGCTTGTAGTCCATATTTTGATTATTTGTGTGAATTGTTTACCATAGCCTCGTTTTCCATTTCTCACATTTTTGATATATCTTGATTGAGTTATCTAATCATCTTTTCTTTGTCTTCTTGCGAGGGACCGCGGAGCGAGGCGGATCGCCTAGGCGACCGACGCAACCTTGGGACGTGGAGCCGGCTTTTCTTTAGCCAAGCCGGCAGGAGAGAGCAAGGAGTGAGAGAGAGAGGGATTAGTTAGCTTTTATTTTATTCTGTGAGAGAGTGATTCATTTAAATTGTAATAATACAGGTACCTTGGACACTTGAACATTCGGGCCTAATTTCCGGGTGTTTGTTCACCCGGGGGCTCACCGCGGTTTTTATCGTGTTTTGACCGCTTGTCATTTTCCGGTTTTGTGTTTATTTTTCATTTTCTTTTGTGGATTGAGCTCCTAGATCTAGGTCCTGCTTGACTCGAGTAGAATAGGTCCAAAAACCTAATTATCTTTGCATGCTCCTATAGACTCGTATTTGGACTTAGACTAATTAAACAGTTGGTTATCTACTTTTGATCCACGCGCCGTGAGCAAACCCCATCAAGCGCTACTCCTGAACTCGAGTGTGTCGAGAAGAGGAGGGGTGAGCCAAGACCGAACACTCGGATTGGGAGGTGATAATCAACTTGTGGTTCTTCACGCTAGCAGTTGCCTAATCTAGGACGATTTCCGTGTGCATACCGGCATGTAGTTTAGGTTTATAAATTTCTGCTTTGCATCCCGCATGGAGAGAGCTGGGATTCATTGTAAGTCTTCTTACTTTGCACGCATCATTTAGGCACAAAGGTGAGATCTCCATCTTTGTGTCGACTTGCACGGCTTTTCCGACTCTTTTCTCCCTTTGTTTTTGGAACAAAGTAGGATAAAGAAAAAACAAAAACCGTTAGGCGCTTGTTTGAATTTACTCAAAAAAAAGCGATAACACCAAAAAAAATTAAAAAAGGGACTGCTAAGAAAACTTGACCAAAATAAAAAAGGTAATTGGATTCATTGCTTGGGGAGAGTAACACCCTCACTTGTATTCAGGTTGCATGGGAAGGTCTCCTTCCAAGTGAGGTGAGCGCTTCGTAAGGATTAGAGCCAAAAACCCAGCTTGTGGCTACCTTGTGTATCGCCTGGATTTCCGAAGTATTGGCGCTTCTATCGTACGTAGTCGAGTAGGGCTTGGTCGCCATTGGTGACTCACTATTGTGTGAGCATCGACCTAGTCCGAAGTATCGAGCATAGGCCACGCCTTCACGGGGGTGTCTGTCTCACCGGCTGCGTCCGAGTAGGTTCTTGCACGCTCACGGGTGATTCCGTTGCGAGCGAGATCCGAAGTATCGGTTTCGCCTATTGGCTTCCTCTCTTATTCTTTGGCTGAGTAGGGATCCAGGAAGGGTTACAAGGACCTCAACTGCACAAGCTACAGGTTACACATGAGGAGGACAAGTACGGGATTCTTTTCCGGCAGTACTCTCTCTCCTATAGGCGTAGCGTTCTAAGGACTCGTGAAAAGATAAATACCTGAAAAACAAGCTAAAACTGACAAGATAAAAGCCGAACCTTCACGGCTTCACGAGTTGAGTTGGTGAACTTACCCTTGCTTTGTGTTTGATTTCTAGATTTATTAAGGTCAAGATCAAAAACATCGCACAATTGTGCATAATTTTGTTGCAGATCATCTTCTTCTTCTCTTGCATTATCCCCACTCTTCTCAATAATCAAGATGATGGGACGGAGATCTCTTAGGCCGACCCTGTCGGCACCGCTATCCCGCACTCCTCCCTATTCATCTAGGAATACCTCGGAGAGTCCGCTCTCCGAGCCTGAGTTTACATCCACCCTGTTCCCCCTCGACCACCATTCCCATTCTCCTTCCCTCAGTCCAATTGTGTCAGAATTCAGTGCATCACAGAGTTCGGCCCATTCTACAGCACCTGAAATGGCCTCTTTTACATTTTCAGAAAATCCAGCCATGTCAGACAGAGGCGAGCCTACAGATGATCATGAGCACCCTCCATTCCTATTTGATCAGGCGGCCATCAATAATTCCTTGTTGGCATCCCTAGAGACTATGCAGAGACAGATCCGTGACCAGGGCACATTCATGGGTGACCTTATGAGGGAAATTGCTCAGATGAGAGAAAACCGACCTGGGGGCGGTGGCGGCGGAGAAGGCGGAGGACCCGATGCAGGAGGGGGCGACCCAGACGGTGAGCGACCGCCACAGACCATCATGAGGGAACTACACAACCCAGCTTCGTCCCTCACTCACCGGTGGATCAGACTCCCACCAATCCATGGAGACTTCGAGCTTCGGCACAACACAATTCAGATGTTACCCAAGTTCCATGGGCTGCCGACCGAAGAGCCGCACCTCCATCTCCAAGAGTTCGAAATGATATGCAGCACCATCCATGATCGGTTGATAACCGAGGACACAATCAAGATGATTGCCTTTCCATTCTCTTTGGTTGATAGAGCCGCATATTGGCTCAAGCATCTTGGGCAGTTCGTCGACACTTGGACAGATCTCCGGACCGCATTTCTGAAGAAATACTATCCTCTCGGCCGGACCAATGCAGCTAGAGCTATGATTAGCAATTTTGTCATGATCCCAAATGAACAATTTCATGAAGCTTGGGATCGATTCAGAGAGCTCATCGACCGGTGTCCACATCATGATATATCCAAGCCCAACTTGGTTCAGAGCTTCTTCTGTGGGCTGACACCTGAGCTGCAGGGGCTTGTCAATGCCTCTTGCGGTGGATCATACTTTTCAAAGGGTGAAGACGATGTCTGGGCCATCTACGAAGGCATGGCAGAAAATTCTACAGTAATGACCCAAGCCCGTGTCTACACACACCAGAAGCCCCCGCAAGGAGCAGGATCATTTCAGAGGATCGCCCGCATCGATGCCGGTCCTAGCACAACGTCAGTAGCCGCGGCCCAAGCCGAATCAGCAGCAGCCGACATGGGCATTATCAGTGAAAAGCTGGACCGCATGGAGATCCTTGAGAAAAAGCAGAATCAAGGTCTAGCCCAGATGGACCTTCTCACAAAGACAATGAGTGACCTGAAAACTCAGATTCTCTGTATTCAGGAGGCACAGGCCCATTCACAACAGCCTCCCAGGTCACAGGTTGCTTCCAGCAGCAACAATCCCAACCAGGTTTCCACCTCATACCGCCAGGTGAACCATATCCAGGCGGAGCCGGTTCCATTGTTGCAGTACCATCCAGAGCAACCGCCATCTCAGGAGACTCAGATGGTGGTTTATCAGCCGGAGCAGCCACTGGCAGTTCTTCCTCCACCCCCCTTTGAGCAGGAACCGTTGATGGAAGTCAACGGGATTTGGTATGACCGATACCCTCAGCCCGCAATTCGTAGGGATCACCCCGGATTCCGTTGGGGTAATGGTGGATCCTCATCCCAACAGCATCCTCCTGCTCAAGGACAGCAGAGCGGCCAGCCACAACAACAACACCAGCAGCCCCAGTACAACCAACCCCAGCAGTACCACAGTGGTCCTCGTCCCGCCTATCAGGGACAGCAGTGGAGGCAGCGTCAGCCGCCTCAACATTCTTATGCCCAGCCTCCCCCCCAATATCAGCAGCAATACCAGCAGCAGCAGCCCCATGTCCAGCAGGGACAGACATCCGGTTCTCAGGGTCCAGCCTATGAGAACCCAGCCCTTGACGATCTTGCCCGCTTGCTATCTGAACAGCGAGCATCTTTCAGGCAAGAAATGGATGAGTTCCGGCAGGAGATGCGGGATATTATCAAAGGCAAGGCCGCCATACCCGCTCAGATCGAACCCAATCCTAATAATTTGAAAAGAAAATCTGAGCAGGTAGAGTTTACAGAGGACACCTCTCCTAGTGATTATTTGAATGACATATCTTATTCCTACCATGATGCTGATTTTGTTACTACTAGGAGCGGTAGGATGCCAGCCGGCGGCGCCTCTTCTGAGCGACACCCAGAGGCAGGATCAGGAGCGCCAGAGGAGCAGAGAAGCGGTGCTGATGCCGCTCATGACGAGGTTGACGGTGGTACTGATACCACCCATGATGAAGTTCAGGACGACGGTGCTGATGCCGCCGTGATACCAGATGCAGACGGTGGTGCTGATGCCACCATTTTGGGAGAAGAACCAGAGCGCGGTGCTGATGCCGCGAAGACCGGTGCTAGTGGTGGTGCTGAGGCCACCACATCTACTTTTGTTGAGCCAGCCACTGTGATGTCACCACATTTTGTATCTAGAGACTGTGGGACGAAAAACAAAAACAAAAATATGAATAAAGGAAAGGTTTCTGTTCAAATTGCGGATCCATATGTGTTGAATGATGATTGTTGTATGGATTCTCCATCTTCACAGGCACAGGAACCGATTCCTAGTCCTCCATCTGAGGAGGCCCCTACCATCCCCTTCCCTGAGGCACTCCGCCGAGCGAAGGGGAATAGAAAAGAAAATCCCAAAAAGAACCAACAGGTAGAGTTCGGCAACGAGATGATTGACAGATTCCATATTCAGCTGACTCTACGAGAGGCGTTTGAGCATATCCCCTTCTTCAAGAAGAATTTGAAAGAAACAACTACTGTCCGAAGGAAGAAGAGGCACAGAGATCAAATCCATATGCTCACGCATAACACTTGCTGCACCATTCAGAACACATTGCCAGCCAAGCGACCAGACGCAGGAGCTCCATATGTCAGATGCGAGATTCAAGAGCAGCAGTTTGATCGTACTCTATTAGACAGCGGCTCTTCAATTAACCTCCTTCCGGCAGCCTTACTCAAGAAGTTCGAGTTTGGCCCTCTTCTTCGAAGCAGAACCGTCCTTCAGTTTGCTGATAGGTCGATTAAGAGGCCGAAGGGGTTATTGAAAGACGTGGTCGTTACCATTCAGGGCCTGAAATTCCCCGTGGACTTCGTTGTGTTGGACATGGAGATCCCTGAGTCGGTAACTGATGCCCCCATCATTCTCGGACGTCCATTCTTGGCCACAGCCAAGGCGGTGACCGACCATGACAGTGGGAAGGTATGTTTTCGCGTAGAAGGCGAAACCATACAAATAGAGACGATCGAAGAGATCAGAGCCAGAGAGGCAGAATGCTCAGAACAGTCCAGCGAAGCAGAGCAGATGATAGAGGAGCTAGACATCCACCAGGTTTGTGATTTCGAGATGACTGATGATGAATCCAACTGGAAAGATCCTGTAGCACCGACCCTTGCCTTGCCTACAGATTCACTGTATCTCAAGCTCATGGCAGTCGAGAGCCGGGAGAGCACATTCCTGGATGAGGATATTTATGAGGCTGACAGTGTTGTGATGAGTGGTGCTGAGGAATTTCAATCTTGCTCATCATCTTCTGATCCCTCGGATTCAGACATTGATTGGGATGACTTTGACGACTATTTACCTTGTCTGATTCCTACTGAGCTGACAGCCATGACAGAGTGCGAGCCAGTACAGTCTATTGATGATCCATCAGGCCGCCCTTCGTCAGAAATTCATGCAGAGCGAGAGTTCTCCCATGCAGACCTGGTCGCCTTTACACAGACATATCAGAAGCCAGATCTGCCACCTTCCAGTTGTCCAGAACGAAAACCTCTGCCGCAGTCAATGAAGTACAGATTCCTTGCTGGCAAGCCAGACATGTACCCAGTCATTATCTCAGCAGATTTGACTGGAGAGCAAGAATCTCGTTTGATGGAGGTTCTTGAAAGAAACCGCAAGGCAATCGGTTGGAGTATAGCTGATCTCCAAGGGCTGAGCCCAAATCTTTGCTCCCACCACATTTATCTCGAGGATAACGCTAAGCCGTCGCGTGAGTTCCAACGACGGCTGAACCCGAATCTTCGAGACGTAGTCATGAAAGAAATTTCTAAGTGGTGGAGCGCCGATTTTATCTATCCCATCTCCGACTCCAAATGGGTTAGTCCACTTCATGTGGTACCCAAGAAAACGGGTATCACTACAGTTGTCAATGAGTCAGGAGAGGAGATCGCTACCAGAGTACCAACTTCTTGGAGGGTCTGTGTGGACTACAGACGATTGAATGAGGCCACCAAGAAGGATCACTTCCCGCTACCATTTATTGATCAGATTATCGAGCAGTTAGCTGGGAAGAGCCATTACTGTTTTCTTGATGGGTACTCTGTATATAATCAAGTGGCCATTGCGCCCGAAGATCAGGAGAAAACGACATTCACCTGTCCGTTTGGGACATATGCTTTCAGACGGATGCCCTTTGGTCTATGTAACGCTCCGGCGACATTCCAAAGGTGCATGTTGTCCATCTTCTCGGACATGGTGGGTGACTGTTTAGAGGTCTTCATGGATGACTTCTCGGTCTATGGCGACGGGTTCGACGCTTGTCTTGACTGCCTAGACCGTGTGCTGAAGCGCTGCATAGAGGTTAATCTAGTCTTATCCTGGGAGAAGAGTCATTTCATGATGACTCAAGGGACGGTCCTTGGTCATATCGTCTCCAACAGGGGCATGGAGGTCGATCCGGCTAAGGTAGACATCATCAGAAAACTCAATCCGCTGTCCAATTTGCGTCAGTTATGGTCTTTTCTGGGGCATGTCGGTTTCTACCGACGGTTCATTCAGGACTTCAGCCGAATCGCCCGACCGCTAACTGACTTACTGACCAAAGACACCGAGTTTATTGTTAATGATAAGTGTCTTGAATCATTTGAGACTCTAAAGAATATGGTTGTCTCAGCTCCTGTCCTTCAGCCACCTGATTGGTCTCTCCCATTCGAGATCATAACGGATGCTTCAGATTTTGCCGTAGGGGCTGTGCTTGGACAGAGGAGGGATGGTTTACCATTTGCCATTCACTACGCCAGCCGGACTTTGGATGCCGCGCAGCGGAATTACACTGTATCTGAGAAAGAGATGCTGGCCGTAGTCTTCGCTCTTGATAAGTATCGATCTTACATTCTCGGATCTAGAGTGACCATTTACACCGATCACACCGCCATCCGGTACTTAATGGCTAAGAAGGATGCCAAAGCACGTCTGACCAGATGGATCCTTCTACTCCAGGAATTTGATATTAAAATTAAGGACAAGCCTGGAGTCAAGAATGTGGTGGCGGATCATCTCTCCAGGATGGAGAATCTTGAGGAATCTGAGCCCAGCGCACCTATCTCAGAGACATTTCCAGATGAGGCGATCTTAGCTGTCACCTCACTCCCATGGTATGCCGACTTTGTAAACTATCTTGTTGCCAAGACAGTCCCTCAGGGTTGGCCCAGGCAGAAACTTGAGACCTTCCTAGCTAAGGCCAAGTTTTACCATTGGGAGGATCCCGTCCTTTATCATGAAGGAGGGGATAGTATCTGGAGGAGGTGCATTCCTCAAGAAGAACAGCATAGCGTCCTCACATACTGCCACAAGCTTGAGGCAGGAGGACATCATTCTGGAAAAAGGACAGCACAAAAGGTGCTTCAATCCGGCCTATGGTGGCCTACTCTCTTCAAGGATTCTGATGAGTTCGTGAAGGGATGTACTGACTGTCAGAAAATGGGAACCTGCGGACAGAGAGACATGATGCCCATGCAACCCATTCACTTCTGTGAGGTTTTTGATGCATGGGGGATTGATTTCATGGGCCCATTTCCTAAGAGTCAGGGATTCGAGCATATTTTGCTCGCTGTAGATTATGTCAGTCGATGGGTTGAGGCCATCCCCGCCCGAGCCGCAGATGCAAAAACCGTGTGTAAATTCTTGAGGAAAAATATCATTTCACGGTTCGGGGTACCTAGAGTTTTGATTTCTGACGGGGGGTCTCATTTCATCAATGACAAAGTTAGGGCCCTTGCTGACGAGTTCGGCATTGACCATCGGGTTGCCACTCCTTATCACCCTCAGACTAATGGTCTAGCCGAAGTATCGAATAGGGAGATAAAGACTATCTTGCAGAAAGTTGTTCGCCCAGACCGAAAGGATTGGTCACAGCTTTTGGACTCGGTCTTGTGGGCTTATCGGACATCTTTCAAGAATCCATTGGGAACATCTCCCTTTCGTCTCGTCTATGGCAAGCCGTGCCATTTGCCAGTGGAGATCAAGCACAAATCTTTTTGGGCAGTTACTGAGTTGCTTCTAGATCCCGAGAGTATAGGTGACCAGAGAAGAGCAGAATTGGCAGCCCTGGAGGAATTGAGAGATACAGCCTTTTCGAACAGCCTACAGTACAAAGAGAAAGTGAAGACATGGCACGATTCGCATATCAGCCATAAACAGTTTGAGCCAGATCAGAGAGTATGGTTGTTTGATTCCAGGCTGAAATTATTCCCAGGGAAATTACAGAGCAAGTGGAAAGGACCGTATGTGGTCAGGAAGGTACATGACAATGGAAGCATCGACATATCCGAACCGTCATCTTCCTCTACCTTCCGCGTCAACGGTCAACGCTTGAAATTATATCTTGATCATGATCCGCCGACCATTGACGTAGCCCCCATTCTTCTGGTATGAGATGTGTCCTTTGATTCTCATCATCTACATCTCATACATGGTGATCAAATGCTACTTTCCGCTGTACAGATCTATCTGTTTATATCACTCTGTTTTCGGTTGAAGTATTCTTTTCTTCTTTTCTTCTTTTCCTTTTCTATTTTCTTTATCTATCACAAAGGTGCCGCCCTTGTAGACAGTTTTCCATACTTAGGACGTACTTTGTCCTAAGTATAGGGGGGTTGGCACCCCGAGTTTTTCTATTCTTTTCGATCCTCTCCATTGTCTCCTCTTCTTGTCTATACTTAGGGATATCTTACCCTAAGTATAGGGGGAGACAATCTGAGTACGATCTGTTCATTCCCACCCTTGACCCTCCCTGCGTTGTGTACAGTCTGCTATACTTAGGATTATTTGATCCTAAGTATAGGGGGGACGGTCAACTTCTCATTGATCCATTCATTTATTCTCTAGACTTGTCTATACTTAGTACGAGTTATGTCTTCTCTTCTCTCTCCGATCTATGAGGACATAGCTCAAGCTAAGTATAGGGGGGTCGTGTATACTACGTATATACTGTAGCCATAACTCGTAATTTCGTATATTCCTTAATAATATGGCTAAAAATCCTTTAAAAATTCATTAAAAATTATTAATAAAACGATGTGATTATTCCTCAAATTCTTTCTGTAATTACTGATTAATAAATCAGGTGAAAACATTTTTTGCAAAATGTTTGAAAAATGGTTTGAAAATCTGTGTGAACATCTATTGAAAACTATTTTGAAAATATTTTGTTACATGTTTTCAACCTTTGTAAAAATGTGTGGTTTGTAAAAATTTCTTTTCTTTATGTAAAATAAAATGTTTGAAAAATGATTTGCAAATGGTTTGAAAAATGGTTGCAAAAATATTGTGAAAAATCTATAGATACTGTTTTGAAAGCCTTTGCAAAATGATTTTCAAATGTGTGTAAAATATTTGCAAAAATTATTTTGGACTATAGTTTTCAAAAATTGTGTGAAAATTGTTTTCAAATAAGTTTGAGGAATACTTACATCACACCAAAATCCACTATATATATATGTATAAAAATTGACCACTTACCCTTGTAAATTCGTAAAATCCACTGCTTGTATATATAAGAAGCACTCCCGTGTACATAGCTTTCACCTTGTTTTCAGCCAACATCTTTTTATTTTCAAAAATCCCAAAAACATTTGCAAAATTAAAATCCAAAAACAATTGAAAAATCTCTTTGAAAAATACAAAAAAAAAATGCATCTGCATATGCATGCATCATCTTTTCAAAAACCCATAAAAAGTTCAAAATCTTTGAAAATTGCATCACAAAAATATTTTCTGCATATCATTGCATGGCATGCGCATTTTTCGGATCGAGTTTGATAGTTGAACAAGTCTAAGGAAAATCCGGAGATTGGAGCTTGATTGGACCTTAAAATCTACTTAATAACAGGAACCTTATAGGAACTGGGTTTGAGGTACTTCAGGTCTAATTGACTTAATTCTTTGAGGATCACGGGATTTGGTTCAATGGATTCTTGACCGCCTAAGTAGAGTATTTCGGAGCACACGCACGACTCTTGTTGATAATGACCTAACTTGGACACCTGCACCTTTCACATAGCTCTCCACGGATGAGGTGGTGAGGAGGCAGTTTCCTTTGGCTTGGGGTAGCATATGAGGGTAGTACTTCTAGGCGGAACCTCTCTTCTTCTTATAGTGAAGGAAGTGCACCTCAACTTGGTCTAGTGGTGATGAAGGCTAAAGACAGAAGCCGTGGGTTGCAATAAAGCTTCAAAAGAGGGATAGTCTACTGGCTCAAGAGGAAAATTTCTTGTATATGCTGCTCATGTAGATATGTTGTACAGATGCAATTGAAAAAAAAATGCAAAAAGAACTCCAAAAAAGTGGTGGGTCGGATTGAAAATTTAATAATCCCACCGGAGTATGTATATAGTTCAATAAAGCAAAAGCTTATGGTATCCATGTTACATCTCATGAAGCTAGCAGCGGGAGACTCAGCTACACTGGCTGAGCTTCCAAAAGTCTATACTTCTTCCCCCTCTTCTTGAGCTGGTTGCACTTGAACTTAGAAGGGAATGCCCCGCTTCTCGAGGAAAGAGTTGCTAGACCGAGGGATTAGAGTTACCAGGTTGGAGGAGGTTGTTTCTTTGCTACTCCTGAGGTGGTGAGCTACATATCACCTACACTGTACAAGTCAGATTCATAGTCGTAAGAGTTTGCGTATGAGTTGAGATATGTCTGACCTGGCTATTGAGGAGACTTGGACAGAGTTTTGGGATACTCAAGGACTGTTGGATTTCAAATTTAGTTCTCATTAAGGTTCCGACCGCACTAAAATTCCCAAGGGTCCGACTTAAGCTCCAAACTTTGATTTTGCGAAGACAAGTTTGATAATCAAGTAAAATCCAAGTTCTTCTTTTTCTTTTCTTTCTTTTATTTTTGCACTTATTGCATAAGTGTTTGCTAGGGACTAGCAAAGGTAAAGTATAGGGGGATGATGAATCCACATTTCATCATCTTTATTCTATCATTTTGGCACCTAAAACCCTAGCAAATGCCTGTAAATAGCCTTAAATCAAGCATCTTAGCATTCATGCATGTGCATCTCAACAGTGTGTAAATTACTGTAATTAAGGCCAAAATTATAGAATAAATAAAGAAAAGAAAAAGAATAAAATATTGTAAATATTTTATGACCCGAAACCCCGAGACCTAGGCATCTTGATGAATAGGTCGACAAGGAATAAAGTAGGGGGAGATAAGGGCCAAAATATAGATAAAATACCTATACATTTTATTCATTCTTTATTCATTTTGGGACCTATTTTTGGTTCCACTTTTTGTACATCAAATAAAGAAACTTTGTACACAAAAGTTGTAGATAATTTAATAAAGGAAAATACAAAATTGATTTCACAGAAAAATAATGTACAGATAAAAAGTTATGGCCTGAATAAAAATCCAGAATGCCAACTTCCCAGACCCGTATCTCACAATTAAAAACTCCAAATGCAGCGTACTCACCTTTAATTGTATATAGAATAAAATAATCTATCCAATGGTGGTGGTTTCGCATTTGGCGGAGCTACGGTCTGAAAGTTGAAGTTTTGGACCCACATTGTACCTTGTATAGATTAAAATACTCAACTTATTCTTTATTCATTATTTATTCATTTTTATAATTTTATATTGTTGTAAATATTACTTATAATATATATGTACATTAAAATCAGAATAAAAATGCAAAGAAATCACAAAATAAAAATACTTGTATAAAAGGTACATAGGTATACTACCTATACATATACCTATACAAAACATACTTGTATTTTATTAAATATATAAAATATATCAGAAAATTAAAATAAAAATATATTTGTGTATATATAAGTATTTCGTAATTTCATAAAATGATAAACAAAAATAATAAAAATAAAATACACAAAACAAAAATAAAATACTAAAATATGTAGATAATATACCTATATAAGGCTAAAAAGTAAACTTGTAAAAATATATATCATAAAATTAATTAAAAATCATGATAAAATACTACATAAAATTTTAAGCATTTTTTATTTAATAACCAAAAATAAATTCGATTGTTTTCTATTTTTTATCGAATTAATAAAATAATTTTCCAATCTTTTCCCTGGTTGGTCCACGTGGACCAACCAGGAACCTCCGACTGTTGACCGGCGGGTCAACAGCTTGTCCTTGACCCCCTTGAGCTCCGCGCGCCTCGTTTTTCCCCCTCTTTCACCCTTTTTTCGAGGCTGCGCCGCTCGTCCTCTCCAGCCGCTTCCTTCATGGAAGTTGCGCCGCTCTGATCCATCTCCATCGCCGCTCCATCAGATCCACTCAGATCTTCTTCCTCCACCCGTGATCATGCCTCGAAAACACGCACCCAACGCTCTTCAAATACAACCCACCATCTTCCTTTCTCGGGTTGAACCGCGAATCACCAGTGAACCACCCCCCTTGGTCCAGCCATCGACGCCCGAAGGTGACAGCTTCGAGTTCAGCGCATCCAAGCGGCGGGAGAGGGTCGATAGCGCCGCGTGTTCCAACCTCCGGCGACCGCCGTCGAGGTACTTTTCCCTCACCCTTTTGGGCTCGAGGTCGTGTGTTACTCCTTAGTTTTTCTCCGTAGTTGCATCCCTTGTGTTTCCAGCTCCATTATCCCCCGATCATCCACTTCATTATCGCATCGATTCGCCAAGTCGATTGCTCGCCGGAGACACCTCCGACCACCATCACCACCGTTCATCTATCGCGTACCCCCACGCCTCCGTGAGGCCCAGGCAATTTGCCCTGGGCCTTCTCATCACTTTTTGCAGGTCATAGCGCCAGAGAGACTCCACCTGGAGTCGATTTTGAAGGATTCGAGCTACCTGGAGCCACCGTTCTTCCTCTAGCTCGCGGCGGCGCATCAGAGCTTCCCCGCCCATTTTGGCCCTGCCGCGACCTCGAGGGACCTTCCAGGAATCTCTGGCGTGCTTCTGAGGCGAAGGAGGAGGCTGGAGGAGCATCTATTTGTCGATCGAAGCTCGGGCCACCGCCTGTTCGTCCCTGTTCTTGGAGAGGGACCCTACACCGTCGGATTTCGAGCCCGCTCCAGACGAAGCAGCCACCGTAGGATCAACGCTGCCCCGAGCCGTTGATGGATTCCCGATGATCTAATCTCAGCCGCACAAGCCCAAGCGTCATCGGCGCGCGAGAGCAGGACACGTGTTCAAGTGACGCAATATCAGCCGTCCGCTTCCGCTTTGGCGTGGGTATTTTGCTACAAACCCCCGCCCAGTTTTTGTAATATCTTAATAGTACCAAAACCTTTCATCGGCCGTTTAATATGTTTTGTAAATTTTGCGAACAAGCCCCCAAACTTCTTTGACTTGCATTTTAGTCCTCCACCAGCTCACCTCACGTGCCCATACACGTGAGGTGTGCATTTTGTAAGGAGGCCCCTGAGGTTTTGGGTTTCAGCTTTTAGTCCATTAAGTATTTTGTCACGTTGTATATTTTTAGAGTAATTTGCATTGAACCCCCTGAGCTTTATAATATTGCAAAAATACCCCTCCCAGGCGCGTGCCAGTCACGCGCCCTGGTGGGTAAATTGCAGATGTACCCTTGCGGGTTTGGATATTGGTGTTTAATCCTTGAAATGCAAGTTTTAGTGTAATATTTTGTGGAAAATTGCATGTTTGCCCCTGGAAGTTTTGAAAATTGCATTTCTGCCCTTGCCAGGACTGTTTAATGTTGGGACTCTTGTTCTAATTGTTTAAAATATCTTCTTAAGCCCAAAAATTCCACAAAATTAGATTTAGGTCCCTGGACACTTGTACTTCAACGCCACCTAGTTAGTTTTTGATTTTATCTTATCTCCATATTTATTAAAAATCAAAAACTCTCATTTTGTGTACTGGCTACCTTAGAAAATACCAAAAAAATATCAAAACACCTCCAAAAATTCCAAAAAAATCACCTAGTGTCTATTTTATCATCTTTTAGTGTCAGTCCAAAAATGATTAAAAATTTCAAAAGAAAAACACTAAAAATATAAAAACACTCAAAAACTTCAAAAAAATATAAAAAATAGTAGAAAAACCCAAAAATTGCAAACTCAGCTTCTGTTTCTTCCTTATTTTGTTACTTTTATTAGAAAAATAGTGTGAAATATTTTTTCTACTGGTTGCTATTTTTAAATTACATTTTACTCACAGCCAGCCTTGTTTGCACTGTTTTCTCTTATTTCAGCTTTTAAAAATCCCAAAAACACCTAGAAAAATCCCCAAAAATCACAAAAACAGTAAAAAATATTAAAAAGACCAAAAACATTTCATTTCTGGATTTTTGAGTATTTTTGTGCATTTTTATTAATATTCTACCTTGCCTTTTATTATATTGCCTTTACTTCCCAATATTAAAAAAAAATAATATAAAATATAAAATATAAAAATCAGAAAATCAAAAATCAAATACAAAATTAAAAATCAAATAAAAAAAATTAAAAATTAAAAACCCACAAAAATAGTAGTTGCTTGCTTGCTTAGTGTAGACACATCACACACTCACTCACTTGTGCATTCATTTGCTTGAGCTACACTGTTTGCTCCCTGTGTTCGAACTCTCTGCATACTTGCCCATATACATCATTTGTGCAGAGTTAAAAATAAATTTTAACTCCACATTGTTTCTAATTTATTGATCTTAGTGTGGGTTAATTGTTGATCAAATACGGATTTCATTTGAGAGTCGCAACAGCGACGGTTATCTCCGCCTTGTGTGAGATACCAAATTTAGACCCTCGTGAGATCCGTGTCTATCAATGCACCACATCTCCAGCTATCTTCCACCGTTAGATCGTCACTCGATCTAGCGATCCAGCAGGCGCCACGTAGTCACCTCTGAGCCTCCTCCCCGGCCTTTAGACTCGGAGCCCCCGAAGTTTCACCGAGCCTAGGCCCTCACATGTCTTTCACGTGCAGCCTGGGTATTTTGCAACGAGGCCCTTGAAGATTATGAAAATTGCATTCCAGTCCCTGCCAGGAGCATCACGTGAGGCGCACGTGTTTTGTAGGCATTTTGCATACATGCCCCCTCATTATAGGTAATTGCATATAAGTCCATATCAGTATGTTTAATTTTTAGCAATTTTATTTTTTGTAAATGCAGTTACGCCCCCGTCTTTGCACGCATCTTTAGGTATTCATTTGACATCATTTTTTAAGTTTGAAAATTGTATTGTGTAGCTTAACTTGTCCTCTTTCATATGTGACACGCGTCTGATTTTTGAGATATCAGTGGAATTTATTATTAATTAATTGGTAAAATTTTGCTATATTTTTCCTTTTTATGCCTTTTAATTTGTAGTAAAATCTCTGTTACTACAAAATACCTCATAAATTCACATTAGACTTAGGATAATTAATTTTACATTTGCCTAAAAATCTTTCCATTTGCACGCATACCGAGGCCTGAATAAATCATTTGGTGCTTTTCTTAGTTCAATTTTAATAGGTCTAATTTGCATAGAAATTTAGGTTTATTAATTTTCCTGAATTCTTCACACTCAGACCTATCTAGGATAAATTTTATATCTGAAAATATTGTTATTTGGTATTTATTAAAATTAAATTAGTCAAAATCACTTAACATTCATTTTTAATTCACAGTAAGTTCTTATAGGGTCAGAAAAATCTAAAATATTAGGGTAGCTTAATTTCATTGCATCTCACCATCTGGCCAAGTTTGATAATTTTTGAAATTAATTTGACCATCTTTCTGATATAACTGGTAATCTGGCCTGATTTTGCATTTGTCGTTTCGTAGGTGCATAAAAAATTGTTGAAAAACCCAAAAAAACACCTTCTGAAAATTCGACCTCTTAATTCACTTAAAATCTACCTAAGGAGACAACTGCCTTCCTGAGTTCGACCTTGGGCTTGCCCAAGTAAAATAAATTTGCTGCTCGAGAATAATTGAACTCTGATTGAAAGTGGTTTTTGATTAGTCCATATTACCTGACTACATCGAACAACACGACAATTAATTTGACCATTAATTTGATTAAATTAAGAAGGGTAGTAAGACGACGATCAAAATGACGTCGTTGCCAGGGAGGCACGGCTTAGGTTAATTTTTAGTTAATTTTGGAGTGTCTGATTTTCCATCCCCGGGTAGTCTGACCCCTGGTTTTATTGTTAATATTTATCTATCTTTTATTTTTGAGAATTTTTGTATCATCCTTTATCTGACCTCAATTTGTTTTTTATGCGAGGAACATGAGGAGTCCCAAGGCGCTTCGAGGAGCTTGCTTTTTTAAACTTTTTGAGTGATTGTAATGTACTTTTTATTTTTCATTATTGTTTGCATTCTTTCCAGCGGTTCCTGTTTTGATTCTCAAGTGTGTAAACATAGTGGAACCGTGTCCCTGTCTGCTGTGTGGATTGAATTTTTAGATTAGGCTTGCACTAGTGGCTCCTCGAGCCTCTCTAGGATTTGTTTATGCTCGTAATTTTCTAGGACCACACATCACTTAAAAGACGCACTTAGATCGCAGATCTAGTCAAATCAAACACGCGCTTCACTCGCTAATAGAACTTCTTGTCTAGGAGGGGATTTTGCCATTTGCATTTGCATGTAGTATAAAAGCTTTCAATTCTGTTTTGCATCCTGCATAAAAGCGAAGGCGTCACTGTAAGTATTCTTCACTCAGCATAAGCATCATTGATTTTTCGTGTATCGGCTTTTCACAATTTCTCTCTCTTGATTTTTCAAATTTAAGTAAAAGGAAATTGGGACTGGACGATAGGCGTTTTGTGGATTGGACTAAACCAGAGATAACTTAACTTAAAACTGGGACTGCTAACATTATTGACCAAAAATAAATAAAATCAAAAATTCTGCTTGCGGGAGATTAACTCCGACCTTGTTTTCAGGCTGAGTGAGGGTACTTGAGTGTATGTGAACACCTTAAGGCAGAGCCCAAATCCCCTTCTTCCATATCACATACCAACTAATCCTAGCAAATATCACTATGTTGAATTTTTTAGTTTCACTGACTAGTACCAAGTAACCTCCGCATGTTCGCAGGTAGTCAGGGGTGAACCAGCAGTACTTCGCGATAAGTTGCTAGTAACTCCTCTAGGTGAAGTTCCAGCGTTGTTAGCCTCCTCCTACTTGCAGGTAGATAGGGGCAGGTCTTTGAATCCATCAACTTGGGATAGGAGCGAAGAAAGGAAGGACACATGTATCTTAGGCGACAGGTTAAAAAGGAAAGATGCATTCGGCTTTGAGCCGACTTCCCTCTAGGCCATGTAACCTTTGCTATTTGCTTGAAAATCACACTTAAAATCAACCAGATTAATTGGACTCGATTTCTGGTCTTTCACAGTGTTGAGTGTGAAAACACACGGTTTTGATTCAATTGCTTGCTTCAGGTAGGAGTAAAATCCTATCTGCACTTAGAACCCCCGATTCTTCTTGCCAATCCAAGATGACGGACTAGGGGGATATCGACTCATTGTTCGCAATCTCTCTCTAAGCCCCCCAGGAAACTCATCTTCACCGGCCCAAGCGCAACTTGGACCACCCAGAGCTCATGACCCTCTTGAGTTCTGGATCCCTCATACCCAGGGTGGTTACTCTCAAACCAACCCTTTCATCTCCTCTAAGATTATTGAGGAAGACCATCGCCTCGGTAAGAATCCCTTCCTTGATTTGTCCTCTAACCTAGACCATGTTTCATCCCCAGGACAAGAGGACAGAATGTCGAAGAAGACCCCTCACGAGGAGGAAAACAGAGAGGACCCGATGATTCAAGTCTTAGCCCGACTGGCTAAAGCCGAACAACTGAATACAGAATTAATTGCTAGATTGGGACAGGTGATCGAGGTTGAAGGAATACACCGACCTATGGTAGAGGCTTATAATCCAGCAGAGAACGAGATACATAACTGGCTAGTACCCGAGGTCCCCCCTAAAGCATTCAAGCTGAAGCCTCACTTCCTGAGCTTGCAACCGAAGTTCAATGGGAACGCGGACGAAGATCCATACGCCTTCCTTAGAGACTTCGAGCTAGTTTGCAACAACCTTAGTCACCCTAGGATTGGGCAGGATTATATTAGGCTGAAGGCCACCCTGTTTGCCTTAGGAGATAAGGCAGCACATTGGCTAAAGAACTTAGGGGTGGTATGTACAACCTAGATGCAGTTCAAGGACCTTTTTCTGAAGAAGTTCTACCCACTTAGAAGGACTAATCAAATAAGAACAAAGATCGCTAGTTTCTCCCAGGGACCCATTGAACCATTCCATGAAGCCTGGGATAGGTTTAATGACCTAATTCAGAAATGCCCTTGCCATGGCATTTCAAAGGCGATCTTAGTCCAGACCTTGTTCTGTAGCATGACCTCAGAGATGCATGATTTAGTGAGTGCCGCCTGTGGAGGAAACTATCTGAACAATAATGAAGACGTCGTATGGAAAATCCTAGAGCAGATGGCGGAAACAGGGATATCTCAAGCCACTCGGGCCTATCAGTTGTCTCCTTGGAGCCTCTCCAACGAGACAACCCGAAGGACTGTAACGAATCTGACGGATGACCTTATCCCTAGCATGGGGATAATAGCAGATAAATTAATTATGGTCGAGCAGATTCACAAGAGGGTCACTGACCTTGAGTCTCTCTCGAGATTGCCGAAGCAAGTGGAGGAACTTACTGAGAGGGTAGCTAAGATAAAGCTACCTACCCCTTCTGCACGATCTATACCTATACACCGAGTCCATCTTGTACAGGAACAGGCATCGGGGCCTCAGAGTAGCTGAGTACAGGAGTAGACATATACTCAGCAGGACCAACATGCACCCCCACAAGTGGAAACAGGATAGGAGGAGCCTCCGCAGGTGTTCGAGATCAACGGGCTGTGGTACAGCCATGACCCCATCGGCAAACAGTCAGGGATAGGGAACAGTCAGCCACACTGACCTTCCCTAGCTTACCAGGAAAACGGCTCCATCCTCGTACCGTGCTTTGTTCAGTCCAGGACCGAACGAGGATATCAGCCTCAATAGCACCAGCAACAGCAACACACGTTCAACTCAGGCCAACAGAGCCCGCCACCTTCCCATCAGCAGTAGCAGTACTGGCATGTCCAGTAGGGCCAGTACATGTCCTCATCCTCAAGTCAGCATCACCCAGCCCAGCCCACCGAATTGGAGTCCCTCACCTTGGCGATCCAGACCCTAACTGATAGGGTCCAACATATCCAGAATGATTATCTGGATATGAGAACCGATCTGAATCATGTTTCTCGTACCCAGGACTAATAGATGGAGCCAAAGACCTCAATTCCCGCCCAGGTTCAAGCCAATCCAAATAACTTGAATCAAGGCCAGAACCGACACAAGATCAGGTATACTATTCAGATAATTCTTTATATGAACATGAGATCCATCCGTACGATAATGTAAACCATATGTCCCTCAGGAGTGGAAGGACCGTGATCGTACCTGATTGGGCACGGGCACCGGAGGAAGAAGCCACCAAGTCTCTACCTGAGAAGAACTTGGAGGCAGAGGAGCAGCAACACCACCACCACCACCACCGACAGAAGAAGAGGACTTCTGATTCCTCAAAGAAGCAAGGGAACCACACCAGTAGGAAGTCCACTGAAACCGATGAAGAGCTCGCACCTCCATCTGAGGAGGAAGTTCCAGCAGTCACGGAGGATGCATCACCGATTTCGCACCAGCAGTTTTCTTTTCATCATAGTCAGAGTCCGAGTCAGTTTTAGAGTCCAAGTCCAGTACAGAACTCAGTTCCCACTTTGAATGAAAATCTTTCAGTTTTAGAATCTGAGTTGGATTCAATAATCCCTTTCTCTCGAGCTCTTAAGGGTGGAAAGAAGAAAATTAAAAAAATCCAAAAAGATGACCCTGAGATGGCAGAGTTTTGAAACAAACATATCAAGGTCATGATCCCCTTTGACAAGTATGTAGAAATGACACCTGCATTCCAAAAATACCTTAAGGTGAGATGCACACCTACTAGGGTTAGCAGGAAGACCAAAAGCTGTGTAGAGAAACACGTCCTGTCAGTAGCCACGACTTACGCAATAAAGAACTCGTTTCCAAGGAAACGAAGAGACTTGGGTGCACATTATGTGGTGAGTCATGTTGATGACACTGCGTTTGCACGCACTCTCCTAGACAACGTATCCTCAATCAACTTAATGCCCACAACCATCTATGAGCGGCATAATCTCGGACCTCTTAGGAAATCTAGAGCCCTCCTTCAGTTTGCTAATAAGTCAACCAAGTGGTCCCAAGGAGAATTGAGAAATATTGTCATCAAAGTCAAGGGTCAAGAATACATGGTGGACTTTACCGTCCTAGATATGGAAACCCTCGTAATTGTAGAGATTCCCATATCATACTAGGCATGACCTTCTTCAGAATAGCGGGGGCCTTGTTTGATTCTAAGATCGGGAAAATCCAGTTCCAAACTCCAGGCAGAGATGAGGAATTAGAGATGAAGACGACCATATGGCAGAGACCTGATTTAGAATCCAGGACCGAGTACTCTTCATCCGAAGCAGACTATGCCATGTAGACACGGTTGGGCTATTGAGACAGAACCCAGCCAGCACCAATGAGTCCATCCCTTTCGCAGATGATCTTGTGCATGAGTCAGTTTGCGAGGTCCTTAGAAACGAGTACAGCTCAGAATTTGCATCCCCCCAGTCCTTCCCTCTTTAGGACAATCAGAAGGTGAGGATGACGAGTCGGACGTGGCTTTTGTCGATTGTATGGAGACCTTCGACGATCCGACTCCAGAGCCGAATGAATTGGTGGCATCTATTTCAAAGATAGATCCAACCACTTTCAACACTAAACCAGATTCAATTGTGCCAGACTTCCTCGATGATCAAACATTACCTGAGCTCAAACCCTTACCCACAACACTGAAATATGCCTTCCTCGCGGGAAAGGAGAAGAAATATCCAGTCATCTTCAGTTCGCGATTGACCAAGGAGCAGGAATCTCGCTTGTTAGAGATCCTGGAGAAAAACCGCAAGGTGATAGGCTAGAGCATTTCCGATCTTCAGGGGATAAATCTCGCTCTATGTTCGCACCATATCTACTTGGAGAATGAAGCTAAACCCTCTCGTGAATTCCAACGTCGTTTGAATCCAAATTTACGAGAGGTAGTGAAGAAGGAGATAAATAAATGGTGCAACATGGGTTTCATTTATCTCATCTCCGACTCTAATTAGGTGGTCCCGATCCATGTTGTCCTAAAAAAAGTCGGGAATTCAGACGACCACCAATGAAGACAGACAGGAGATCGTGACACGAGTAACCACGTCATGGTGTGTTTGTGTGGATTACAGATGCCTGAATGTTGCGACGAAGAAGGACCATTTCCCCCTACCATTCTTTGATCAGATCCTAGAGAGATTAGCGGGGAAGGAATTCTTTTGCTTCTTGGATGGGTTCTCGGGCTACAATCAAGTAGCCATAGCTCTGGAGGACCAGGAGAAGACCACGTTCACATGCCCCTTTGGTACCTATGCTTTCAAGCGCATGATCTTTGGGTTATGTAATGCTCCCGGTACTTTTCAAAGGTGCATGATTGTTGTATTCGCTGAAATGGTCGGCGAGTTCCTGGAAGTCTTCATGGATGATTTCTCGGTCCACGGCGATTCTTTTCATTCCTGTCTTGGGAATCTGGACCGAGTCCTCAGACATTGTTGTGAGGTTAATCTGGTGCTCTCATGGGAGAAAAGTCACTTCATGGTGACGAAGGACATTGTGTTGGGGCACGTTATCTCCAAGAGAGGAATGGAGGTTGACCCTGCCAAGGTGGATGTGATCAGACGACTCCAGACACCAACCAACGTAAAATAGTTGCGGTCGTTCCTCGGGAATGTAGAATTCTATCGAAGATTTATCAAGGATTTTTCTAAGATTGCCCAACCGCTAACTGAGCTTTTAGGCAAGGACATGGAGTTTATTGTTGATCACAAATGTCTTGAGTCGTTTAAGATATTGCAAGGAATGATCATGGACGCCCTGATCCTACAAGCCCCAGATTGGTCTCTGTCCTTTGAGATCATGACGGATGCCTCAGACTTTGCTGTTGGGGTTGTGTTAGGACAGATGAGGGATGGCGTCCCGTTTACAATGCACTACGCAAGCAAAGTGCTTGATACTGCTCAACGTAGCTATATATTTACGGAAAAAGAGATGCTTGCAGTAGTGTTTGCCTTGGACAAGTTCAGATCTCATTTAGTCGGATCCAAGGTAATTGTGTTCACTGACCACACAACACTACGATACTTGATGGAAAAGAAGGACGCGAAGGCGCGTCTTCTTAGGTGGATTCTACTTATCCAGGAGTTTGACTTGGACATTCGTGATAAACCTGGAAAGAAGAACGTAGTAGCTGATCATCTCTCCCGTCTCAAAGATCTTAATACTTCTGAGGATTCACCGATTCGAGACTCCTTCCTTGACGAGTCGATTTTTGTTGTCGACTTACTCCCATGGTATGCCAATATCGTGAACTATCTTGTCTCCAAGAAGGTTCCCGAAGATTGGCCCAAGAGCCACATAGACCGACTCAAGTCGGGTTCTAAACACTACCATTGGGAGGATCCGATCCTTTTCTTTGAAGGGTCGGATTGTGTCTGGAGACGGTGTATTCCTCAGGAGGAATACGAGAGTGTCCTTTCTTTATGCCAAACTTGGAGGCAGGAGGACACCACTCCGGGAAGAAGACCGCATGGAAGGTACTTCAGTGTGTCTTTTACTGGCCGACTCTGTTTCACGATGCCATCACCTTTGCGAAGTTGTACCCAATATGCCAGCGAATGGGAGGAACCGTTGGTTCCAAGGATGAGATGTCGATGCAGCCTGACATCATTTGTGATGTCTTGGACGTCTGGGGCATCGACTTCATGGGCCCATTCCCTGTTAGCCACAGATTTGAATACATCCTTCTTGCGGTAGATTACTTGTCCAGATGGGTGGAGGCTATCCCAACTCGAGCTGCAGACAGCAGAACTGTCTGTAGATTCATTAGAGATCATATCATCTCTAGGTTCGGGATCCCCAAAATGTTGATATCAGATGGGGGTAGCCACTTTGTAAACAGGGATGTGAAGAAACTCTTGAAGGATTACATCATCGAACATCGTGTTGCTAGTCCTTACCACCCACAGACTAATGGTATGGCTGAGGTGTCGAATAGGGAGGTGAAAACTATATTGCAGAAGCTTGTCTGCCTACACAGGAAGGATTGGTCCCAGATTTTGGATCAAGTCCTATGGGCTTATAAGACAGCTTACAAGACACCTTTAGGAACCTCCCCATTACGGATGGTATTCAGAAAGTCGTGTCATTTTCCCGTAGAATTAGTGCACAAATCAGAATGGGCAATCAAGAAGGTCAACTGGAACACACACCTAGGGCAGAAGCAGCGAGAAATGGATCTGAATGAGCTAGTGGAAGTCAGAGACCGAGCATACGACAACAGTTTGATAGACAAGGACAAAGTGAAGCGTTGGCACGATAGATATATTAGACGAAAGACCTTTATTCCTGGACAGAAGGTATGGTTGTTCAATGCAAGGCCGAAAGTCTTCCAAGGCAAGTTGAAGTCCAAGTGGACGTGCCCATTCATTGTCCGTGCGATGCATGATAGTGGATGTGTTGGGATTTTAGATCTTGCAGAGAACACACCAACATTCCTAGTAAATGGACAGTTGTTGAAGCGCTTCATCGAATCCAATGAACAGTTAGTCCATGTTGAGGAGATTGTATTCATGCGCGAGACAGTTTCAGCAGATATACATCGAGCCACACATGAGACCATGCATCAGTGAGCTCTCTCCGTCAGCAGCATCTTGAAAGATTCAGACTGCGATCCTTGTATATATCCATCACTCCTGTACATTCTACCCCTCCCTCCCGCGACTCTGATCACTCTCCCCAACTTCATATACCTTCATATACGACTATACTTAGGATGACCAGATTCTAAGTATAGGGGGGAGGAGTCACCTGAGTCCGTCCACTGTACATCCTCCAGATCATATCGGTCGTCATACTCACTCCAGTCCTATATTTAGGCTGACCTGAGCCTAATTATAGGGGGACCGATGCCCGCCTTGTACAATTCATCCACTTCCCCTCGTGACCTCGTCCGCCCTATTTTTTTATCTTCTTCTACACTTAGGCGGCCAGAGCCTAAGTATAGGGGGCAGGACGACTTCTCTACGTTTTCGCCCCTTTGGCTATCTTACGCTTAGCACAAGTTATGTTTTTTTCCTCGCTTTTTGTGCTCTGAGGACATAGCACACGCTAAGTATAGGGGGGCGTGTATATATTACATATATACTTTACCCATAGCTCGTACTTTCGCGTATTTATATATATATATTACGCAATAAATACGGGATGTGTAAACATTGGAGAATTTTTTTTTGTAAAATACATTTGTATAATACTTATAAAACTCTCATAATAGGAGGTATACCAGTGTTTTGAAAAAAAATGAAAAAATCAAAATCAAAGACTTCTTATTTACTCTTGCATATCATCTCTGCATCAGAAAAGAAAAGAAAAAGAGTCTTGCATTTCATTCATTTACATAGCATGTCATCTGCATCTCATCTGCATATCTTGCATATGCAAGGTGAAAAGCTAGGGGGTTCTGAACCAAGTTATGAATAGATGTCGAGGATGGACTTGATTTGACCTTAATCCACCTAATTTCAGAGGAACCTTATAAGAACTGGAGTTAAGATTTCTCAGGTCAAGTGACTTAATTCTTTGGGTCTGCAAGTCTATGTTCACATGTCATCTTGATTAGTCTAAGTAGAATATCTTGTGTACACACATGATTCTTTTAGACAGTGACCTAACTCGAACAAGAACCAAGCACGTAGCTCTTCATTGATGAGGTGGTGAGGAGGTAGAATCCTTTAGCTTGGAGTAGCATACGGGTGGAAACATCCATCCTCCTCTAGGGAGGGTAGTGCATCTCAACCTAGTCTAGTAGTGTTGACGTCTGAGGACGGGATGCTGTGGGTTGCAATAATGCTTTAAAAGAGGGATAGTCTACTGGCTCAAGAGGAAAAACTCCTGGTGTACATGCTGCACCTTGTATATAGTTCCAAAAAAAGGGGAAAATGCAAAAAAATAGATAGGCCATATAGAAAATAAAATACTTGTTGGAGTATGTATATTAACAAGAAGTCTGCAGCTGGATGACTTGGCTACATTGGTCAGGCATCCCCGGATAGGTAGCTACACTGGCTACTGTCCATTCTTCTCTCTACCCCCTTCTATTGAGCTGGTCGCACTTGAAATTAGAAGGGAATACCCCGCTCCTCAAGGAAAGTGTTACTCGAACGGGTACTTAGAGTTACCTTATTAGAGGAGGCTGGTTCTGAACCATTTCTGATGTGGAGAGTTACATTTCACTTATACAGTACAAGCAAGAATCATAGTCATCTGAAATTTGCGTCTGAGGATTTGTTCTGACCTGACTATTGAGGAGCCTTGAATAGAAGACTTGTGGAACTTGAAGTCTGTTAGGTCTTAAGTACAGGTCCCAATGAGGTTCCGCCACACAATTAATCCAAAGGTCGAGTCAAGCTCCATTTTCAACTTTTGTTAATGACCTTGGTATGGAACCCAAAATCATTTCACTCTTGCATTTCATTTAGTTGCTCGGGGACGAGCAAGGTTTAAGTATAGGGGGTTGATGAATCTGTGATTCATCACTCTTAAATTTGAAAATAGAGACTTGTTCCCGAATATTTAGCAGCATATTTCCCTTTATCTTGCATAAATAGCATTCATACATGCATCCATAATACATGCAATTTAGCATCCATATTGCATTAAATATGAAGTATGTTTCACTTGTAAAATATTCACCAATATTCAACTAATTACTTGTATTTCATACCCCCTCAAAAGTCAATAAAAACCGTCCCTATACTCTGTATATTACTAGTTAATAATATAAGGAAAAAGGCCAAAAATTCTCAGCTTGTAAATTACCCAATAAAAATCCCAAACCCAGTTGGAGACCACAGACTTTAGAATGCCAATATCTACCTCTACAACCATTGAATTAGGTCTACTCACCTTCAAATTAATATACATTAAGAAACCTTTAAAATGAGACCAATTTCATTCAAATCAGAGCTCGTATGCAAAACTTGGATTTTTGGGGCCCCTTTTGTGTACTATATGTATGTATATTTGTACCATTATATTTTTTATCTTATTTGATGTCATCTCCATTTATGGTCAACAAAAAAACTTGTAGATCTCATCGAGATCTACAACTTTCGTGTTTTGAGTTTTTCCAAATTTGGCCTCCTTCTCTCTCTAAATCCACATTCTTTCTCAGCCATTCAGAGCAGGCCCGTGGCGCCCTCTGATTGCGCCACGCGACCCGCTCCATTGAGCGCCACGTACGCTCTATCCTACGCCGTCCGATCACGCTCTTTCTCTCCTGATCTGGGACGTTCATCATCGCAACTTCTCATCCTTTTGATCAAACCTTGGATCCAATCCAGACCGCTCGCCAACGTCGCGCCCTCCTTGCGCCACGTGGCGGTATCTACACCCTTCGATGCTTCCACTTCTCTCCTCATCTCCACCATCCATCTCGCTTTGGATCTCGATCGTTCGATCAAAGGGGAGCCACCATCATGACCGTTCCTCCCCGCCTTTACCTACGCCTGCCACATGGTGCACCCTGTGCCCTTGATCTCGCCCTGCCGATCTAATCCGAACCCTCCTCTTTCGTCTTCTACCTTCCGCCTCGCCCGCTCCCACTTCGTCCACCTCACTGACAGGTTGCCCCCTTCCAATTTTGGGAGCCACTCTGGCCATTCTCTTCGCCTCCTGTCACCACCATTGTGTACCCCACTCTTCCCTCATCCTAGTCGTCCCCCTCGAACCCCATGACCTCCACCCATGTTGCTCCACGACGTCCACCAACTCCATCACTTCGCCACCTACGCCGTCACCTTCCACCTATAAATACGCCCCTACCATCGACCGTCAGCCACATCCACCATTCCAGAGAGATACCCCTAGCTCCGACCTTCAATTTGGTGACAGCAACTCGTCATGACGTTGAGCGAAGAAAGGGCTTCTTCTCCGGCGAGATCCACGGCCTTCCCCTCCGTGCTGCAGCCTCCTCCGTGAGCTGCACGAGCTCAAGACCATCTACCGTCCTTCGAGCGAGGACCAGGATCACGCCTTTGAGCTTCATTTCCCAGGTAGACGCCTCCATCTTCCCTCCGATCTTCTTCTTCTTTCTTGTGTTTTCTCATAATTTATTCGCCACCCTCGCTCGACTTAGCCTTCATCTAACCATTCTTCGAGCTTCGCCTCGGAGCTTGCACCTTCACGCACCCTTCCATCTTCTCAGATAGCTTACTTCATCTCACGCCGATGCAAGCTCTGCCACCTTGGCAGAGCATCATCAACGGACCACCTTCATCGCTCCTCAGGACTCACTTCACACTGACGCTCACCCCACACGCACGTTGCACGCTTCGGCTACTCAACTCACCCCCTGCAGGTACCCCATCTTTTATTGGTCGGATGCCTCATCAGATCTTCTCAGATCACGCACTTCACCTCACGCCGATGCAAGCTCTGCCACCTTGACAGAGCTCCATCAACAGACCATCTTCATCGCTCCTCAGGACTCACTTCGCACTCACGCTCACCCCACACATACGTTGCACGCTTCGGCTATTCAACTCACCCCTGCACGTACCCCATCTTTGATTGGCTGGACGCCTCATTGGAGCTTCTTCAAGCTTCGTCGTTGCCTCTCTCCAGATCGTCCCAGCTGCTCCTGAGACCTCCGGCAGATCCCTGATGCGTCCATGATTCTTCTCATCTACTTAGGAGCCACCAGCGACCTTCATCGACGACCAAAGGAGGAGGAGGAGCTAGAGCCTCGTTGCCAGAGCACAGCCATCTCCGCCGCAGGAGGTGGTGAACCCTTTGAGCATGAAGGCCAGTCATCCGATCTCCTTGATTGGACAGTTTAGAGTGATCCACGTCGCCTTCATTCCGCAGCCATAGGATCAGGAGGATCCTACGCACCAGAGCATGCCACATCGCCATTTGCCCTGAGCTTCAGATGTCGTTGGATTCATCTTGATCCAACGGCCGTTGATCGTCCATGCCTTCATCTCAGAATCCATCCTCCGTCGTTAGATCTTCATATGATCTGACGGATCTAGACGCGTCACGTGTCCAGCTATCTTCCACCGTTAGATCGTCACTCGATCTAGCGATCCAGCAGGCACCACGTAGTCACCTCCGAGCCTCCTCCTCGACCTTTAGGCTCAGATCCCCTGAAGCTTCACCGAGCCAGGTTCGAGCCTCCGAAGTCTCCCGAGTCTGGGCCCTCACATGTCTTTCACGTACAACCGGGGTATTTTGCAATGAGGCCCCTGAAGATTATGAAATTGCATTCCAGTCCCTGCTAGGAGCATCACGTGAGGCACACGTGTTTGTGGGCATTTTGCATACATGCCTCCCTCATTATAGGTAATTGCATATCAGTCCATGTCAGCATGTTTAATTTTTAGCAATTTTATTTTTTGTAATTACAGCTAGGCCCCTGTATTTGCACACATCTTTAGGCATTCATTTGACATCATTTTTCAAGTTTGAAAATTGCATTGTGTAGCATAACTTGTCGTCTTTCATATGTGACACGTGTCTGATTTTTGAGATATCAGTGGAATTTATTATTAATTAATTGGTGAAATTTTTCTATATTTTACCCATTTATGCCTTTTAATTTGTAGTAAATTCTCTGTTACTTCAAAAATCCTCATAAATTCACATTAGACTTAAGATAATTAAGTTTACATTATGCCCAAAAATCTTTGCATTTACACGCATCCCGAGACCTGAATAAATCATTTGGTGATTTCCTTAATTCATTTTATTAGGCCCAATTCACATAGAAATTTACGTTTATTAATTTTCCTGGATTCTTCACACTTAGATCTATCTAGGATAAATTTTATATCTGAAAATATTGTGATTTGGTATTTATTACAATTAAATTAGTCAAAATCACCTTGCATTCATTTTTAGTTCATATTAAACTCTTATAGTGTCAGAAAAACATAAAAAAAGTAGGGTAGCTTAATTTCATTGCATCTCACCATCTAGCCAAGTTTCATAATTTTTGGAATTAATTTGACCATCTTTCTGATGTAACTGGTAAACTGGCCTGAGTTTGCATTTATCTTTTCTTAGTTGCATAAAAAATCGTTAAAAATCCAAAAAATACCTTCTGAAAATTCGACCTCTTAAATTAACTTAAAATCTACCTAAGGAGACAGCTGCCTCCCTATGTTCGACTTGGACTTGTCCAAGTAAAATAAATTTGCCGCTCGAGATTAATTGAACTTTGATTGAAAGTGGTTTTTGATTAGTCCTTATTACCTGACTACATCGAACAACACGACAATTAATTTGACATTAATTTGATGAAATTTACAAGGGTGGTAAGACGACGATCAGTCACGTATCCATCATCAGTAGCCGTTGGATCTCTCCTGATCCGAGGGTCCAGCATGCGCCACATATGCCCTCCGAGCCTCTTCACCAATCCTAGGCTCAGAGCAACCGAAGCAGACCTAAAGCAAAGTTCGAGCCTCCCGAGCCTCCTACACCTTCCGAGCCTAGCTCATCACGTGTATCTCACGTGCAGGCTGGGCAAATTGTACCGAGGTCCTTGTAACTTTCTAGATTTGCAAATTAGTCCCTACCAGGCACGTCACGTGAGGAGGCACATATTCTAGTGGGAATTTTGCATCCATGCCCCCAACATTATAGGTATATGCACTTTAGTCCCTGTATTCATGTTTTACTTTAAGCAATTTTAGTTTTCAGTCTAGCATTTTGGTCATTTGTTTGCACGTGTATTTAGGTGTCCATTTCTCATCATTTTTAAATTCATGTCCAATGCCGCCTCCTCTGCGTGTGAACCACCTCCGCGTGGGGGGGGCTTAGTCGTCCTTTTAGATCCGAACAACTTTGCGGGCCACAGCTCCACCCAACTGAACCCCCCAGCGCCCCGCCATGTACACCGGCGCCGACCGGCGGTGCCTCCATCCCCGCCACCTCACCAGCGTAGCCCCCGCGGCTTCCTCTTGTAGCGTCGTTGAAGTCGTCTCCCAATCGTAGTGCGCGGGTCACCTCCGACTCTCCTTCCCAATGGCGACGACTGTAGAAAGCCTTTGGTTGAAGACGAAGGATCTAAGCAACATAGAAGAACACTAAGACTGAGTTCTTTTAAAAAAAATATTGGATGAATTGTGGATAAGCTCCTGGAAATATCTAAAATTGCAATAAATCCCCTGCACTCTAGAAAGTCATGTGCGTGGGACATGTTTAGTGGGTAATTTACAGTTTTCTTCCTCTATTTATTTCTTGTTCTATTTTGATATAAAAACTTTAAAAAATTATATTTTAGTCCCTGTATTCCAGACTTTCTTTTTGCATGCTCTTTTCATTAAAATAAATGTTTTCATTGGTCTGAAAATTCTTAAAAAAATAATGTATGCTACTGCTATAAGTTAATTTGAAATCAAATCAATTGGTTAGTCTTGTAGATAATGAGAAGACTAACCACATCCCCGAAAAAGGGGGAACGACTACCATTATCTCATGAGATCTCATTTTCTCATGATATATCTCCAAGATTTACAACAACAATTGTTGAAAATTATTTCATAAAAATAATTAATCAACAAATATAAATCACAAAATTGCTCTCTTATATATTGTAAATAACATTTATAATATGTATAATTAATATGGATAGTGAGAACGCTTTCTTGCATGGGCATCGGTGGCACGGTAGGGAATGCAAAGGGCCGCGCGACGCGGTGCAGGTCGTCGTGGGAATGGAGCGCGGAGGGGGCCAAAGGAGTTGAGCAGAAGGGGAGCACACACGGCCGAGGAGGCGGTGCCGAGTTGGCGCGCGTGGTGGCACAACAGCTTGCGGCAAGAGGCACACTACGGCGGGGCAGTGGGGGGTGATGACCCTGCCGCCGCTGGGATGATTTTTTTGTTTTTTTTATTTTGTTATTTATATACTGTAAATGAAACTATGAAAAAATATATATTTTTTAAATAGGAATAGTTAAATAGAAGCAAAAAAATGATTTTTTTATTATATATTTTTTATTTTCCTATAAAAAAGATGTGAGAGTGAAAAACAAGTATATATATTTTTGTGTATTTATTTATTTATTTATAAATAAATGGCATTCCTGAATGGGATGGATCTTGCAATATGGAAGAGAGATCTAAGTCTCCGGTCACAGTGCGTGGCCGGAGGTGCGTGGTTGCATGAGGAAGAACATGGAAATGGAGGGACACGGAAATGAGATGGATAATTTCGGTGTCGGATGCGGATCAAAGTGTGATGGAAATTTTTTTGTGATTTTGGTTATCTAAAGAGTAATAAAATCAGATCAAAAATTGTACCTACGATTAATCTAAGAGAACAAGACAAGAAATAAAATTGAATCTCACCTCGGGAATCGGATATGTCATGATGGTCTCGACGAATTCCGACGCGCTGTCACCGGACGGCTCGGAGGCTGGACACCCTTCTTCAACAAGATAGCTCTCTGAGATCAAGCTCTCCTCCACCAAAGATCCGTCAAGAGGAAATGAGGGAGGAGGAGCCCAATAAAAAGAAGAAGAAAAATAAAAAAGGAAAATATATATAAAGAAGGAAGCTTATTAGTGGTTATTTAAAAATAAATTAATTAATTAAATAAAAAAGAAATTCGAAATAAAAATAATTAGCCGCCTTAATGGTGGTTATTTAATGTAGAAAATCAAATCTTATATACATAAAATGTTTTCAAATCAAATAAACGAATTAAATAAATCAATCAATAGAATTTCGTAATTAAGTTAAATTAATTAATTACGATTAGATATTTTATTTTTTAAAATTTTTATATAAAGAAATTGGTTGTATACAAATATTATGTATATATAATACAATATATACACATACAAATAAGGAAAGAATTTTTAAATAATTTTTTAAATTTTATTATTTATATTATTTTAATGCAAATAATATTTACAATTAAGTACATCATGTATATAAAAATAAAATTGAAAAAATATGTAAAAACAATTATGGTGAAACTGTACAAAACACCTCTGGAAAACCGACTTTTAACCGTAACTTCAAAAATTATGAAATCACGATCATTTGAAAGATAATTTAATTTAAAGTATAATGGAAGTGAGTTTAGTTCAATTTGAGTTCATATGGAGCCGGAATTAGTCTTTTAATTATAATTTTGCAGCTTTTTCTAAGTGTGATTATTTGTAATATGTATATTATTTTCCTTTGTGAATATTTAATTATTTACAACATATTTTTAAATACAACTTTTGTTTTAAAAAAATAATTAATTTGAGGTAAAATTATGTACAAATAAAATAGTAAAAGTATTATACAAATATATAGGAAAAATATTTTCAAAATATTTTTTTGAATTTTTGGATGAAAGTCCCTATCTCCCCCTACTTTATTCCTGGTCGATCAGGTCAAGTCTTGACATTCTCTCGGGGTTCGCGCGGCCTGCACTTATTTCATAAATACATCCGTTATTTTTCTTTTCTTTTTCTTTTCTTCTTTATTCTTTTATTTGAATAAAAAAGTGTTAAAAATGCATATTTATAAAATACATGCAAAATGGTAAATTCATGGATTTAGTGGGTATTTACAGGTGTTTGACTAAGGAAGTGAAGCTAAAATAAAAGAAGCAAGGCGACGAATCATGGATTCATCAACATCCTGTAGAGGCTGGTCAGAAAGTTGACCGCGGGTCAACTCTCTGACACACCTAGTTTGTTCACGTGAACCAACCAAGAAAAAGCATGGAGAAATTATTTGTAAATTAGATCTAAAAAATAAATGATTTTATTAATTTTACTTCAAAAAATAAAAAATATTTATTATTTTTTGAATTATTTTATCATGATTTTTATTTATTTTTTTGAGGTCTATAATTACAAGTTACTTTTTGAGGGCTATATATAGGTATATTCATCTATGTATTTTAATCTTTTATTTTTATTTTGTATTTTTCATTTTATTAATTAAGTTTATTATTTTATAAATTTATAACTTATTTTTACAAACTTAAAATATCTTTATTTTATTTTTTTGAAGTATTTTATACACTTAAATAAATAAATGTATAATCTACATAGGTAAATATATTGGTAATTCATTTATGTATTTTATACATGTATTTTATTTTAATGTTTTTATATGTTTTATTCCTGTTTTAATATACACATATATTATAAATAATATTTATAAAATTATAAAAATATAAAATTATAAAAATAATGATTAATAAATAAAATGAATATTTTAATCAGTACAAGTATACAATAGGGGTCCAAAACCTAACTTTCACATCGTAACTCCAAAAAAGTATGAAACCACCTACATTAAATAGCTTAATAAAATTTACATACAATTAAAGGTGATTTTGATATATTATGATTTTTATTTGAGAGATATGGGTCTGAGAAGTTAGGATTTTGAAATCTTATTTAGAGTATATTTTGTACATTGTAGATTATTTTTGTATGAAATCAATTTTGTATTTTTTTATATTTAATTATCTACAACTTTGATGTTCAAAGTTTCTTTATTTGAAGTATAAAAAAATGGAAGTAAAAATAGCTCCCAAAAATGAAGGAAAATAATAAAATAAATGGAATCTTCATTGTATTTTGGCTCTTATCTCCCCATACTTTATTCCTTGTCGACCTAGTCATCAAGATGTCTAGGTCTCGGGGTTTGGGGTCATAAAATATCTTCAACATTTTATTCTTTTTCTTTTCTTTTCTTTTCTTTATTCTATAATTTTGGCTTTAAAAACGTATTTTGTACACTTTTTACTGTGGTTTTTAAGGCTAAAATGATAAAATAAAGATGATAAAACAGAGATTCATAATCGAGTTAGACTAATATTCCATATAAATAGATATGAATATTTTTATATTATATATTTAAGAAAATTTTACACGCGTGTCCTAAGTTTTTCCAATAACACGTATACTTCCATTTTTAGAATTACGTGAGTATCCCGATATTCCTATGAAATTGGCAGTAGTTGTCTTTTATTACTACACTTATGCTCATATATTATACTCACATAAAGGGAATATATTACGAATTTGTGAGAACGTAGGTGCATAAGTGTAGTTACAAAATTAAAGATATAAATGTTATTTGAAAAACTCGAAATGGCATAAGGAAATATTGTAGCAAAGTCATATAAATACATTAATGCAATGTCTAAAATTGATAATTTTAAAACTAATTATACTCTAATTGATGACAAGTGTTACTAGCTAATTGCTTCTCATAGTATGAGTATGAGTGGCAAACTCTTTACGTGGAGGCATCATTTAAGCTATTGGAAGGGGAAAATCGTGTATGAGGAGAGGAGAGACAGTGGGAGATGCGATATTAGGTAACATTACCACGCATGCCCCTCAAGTTAAAAGAGTTAGAACCAAGGTTTTAAAAACCGAACCGAACCGAACCGACTGGTTGAACCGGTTAAACCAGGAACTGGAGGAAAAACGGTCCAACCACCTGGTTTTTATTCGGAAAATAAAACCAGTCAAAATCCGGTTGGACTGCTCAAACCCGGTTGAACCAATTGAATCAAACCGTCGGTTCAACCACCATTTTTTGACAAAAAAATAATTTCCAATAAACTATACAAACATTTTTAGAAATATTCATAATCTAGCCTCATTCTAATCCACAATAGTACTCATTTATCTCTTCTCCTTCACATGTGCCAATGACTCATCATCACTTGTCCATTCATTCCATATGAACATTACCTATCTCTTCCGACATTATGTATGAAGTTGTCCACTTATAACTATAATGAACGAAGAAGACGTTGTCATAGCCATACTATGAGAAGCAACAAATTAACAACACTTGTCATTAGTTTTAAAATTACATCACATATATGCATGTACATAAATTTTACGAAATATTATTATTATGCACTTTCGAGTTTTTTTAAGAACATTTATCCCCCTAACTTTAAAGTAATTTTACTTGTGCTCCTATATTTTTTAAAAAATTCACATTATCATCCTTATATTGATATAAGATGGGAGCATAAGTGTACTAAATAAAAGGTCACTACTATTGATTTTGTAAAAATATAGGTGACACATGCAATTGTATTGAAAATAGGGATATAAGTATTATTGGAAAAACTTGGAAGGATAAGAGTAAACAAATTCTCAAAAGATATGATGTAACATTTTCCGTATTTAGATCAACATCTTCGGGTTTTGGGGTGAGCGGAGAATGAGCGAGGAAGGTAGGTGGGTCATCCTATCCAGGCGACGGTAGCCAGGAGGATCTTCGGATGTTCGCGGCTCACCGCGGGGTCGCGCAGCGGTAGTGCGGATCGAAGCCATCCTCCGTTGGCGGCAAAAGGGCGGCGGGAGGTCATGCCTTTCGGTCGGGGGTGTTTTAGATGCGGGTCTCTTTCTCATTGGGCGAGACAGTGCAGGGACACTCTCCGGTGTTTTAGGTGCTTGGATTTGGCACATTGGAGCAAGAAATTTTGCTCGGGGAGGGTCTCGTCCGAGGTGGCGAGGGTCGGGAGATTTTTGGTAGGGGAAGGCGGAGGCAGGGAATCCTTATTCTTGGGCTCCTCGGATGTTGGTCGGGTGTCGGGAAGCGATTTTAGGGGGGATGTCGTGGTTCTGTCGCCTTGGAGGGTTCTAGCTCGTGGTCTGTCGGCGGGTGAAGCTGATTCTTTGTTGTCCCTGTCGCAATCGGGGAAGTCCTTGCTCAAGTGGAGGCGAGCACGAGGCGGGGACGGATTGCTGCCCCAGGGGTTCCTGAGCATGGTGAAGGTGAGAGGTGTTCCTCTTCTCTGGAGGAATGTGCGTCAGTTGCATAGCCTGCTGGTCGGCATTGCATTGGTGGAGGGCGTGGCCACCAGTGGGTGCTCGCCAGGGGAGGACGTCGACACTGTGCTGTGGGTCCGTCGTCTACACCCCAGCAAGTTGGGCAGATGGTTTGTGACTGCGGAGGGCCAGCGATTGTGCTTGGAGATCTCCTCGGCCGGCGGAGGGAGGGGAGGAGGGGTGTGGTAGAGGTTGCATGAGGGGCCGATACAGGAGCAGGAAAAGGTGGTCGCTGCTCCGAGCAAGGAGGACATGGCCGGAACGGTGGTTCCGGTTGGCAGGTCGGTTGCAAAAGGTTTTGGTGGTTCGACGTCCGTTCGACTTCCAAAGGCGGTTGGGGAGATTGCGGAACGTTACGGAAGGGACGTAGTAAATTTCGGGGCGCTGGGCCCGTTGAGAGGTTTCCGTAACGCAAGGATTCTTGGTGACGAGGGGCCCCCAGCTGGGGAGGTTTCCGTGAATATGGGAGTTGGGGCAGTGGTTTCCAACAATGTGGGGTCCACTCACGTACCCTTTTTGGACTCATGCATGGCATTGCCATCAATTTTGTCCACTCACGTAGTGCCTGTTTTGGAATCTCCGCGGTTGGCATTGCCATCAAAATTTTTAAACGACTACCAAATCTGGATGTTGATATCAATGAGCGGACGTCGGTTCTGCGACAGGTCCAGCATTCGCACATCCCATATGTAGATCAAGGTGGATCAGCTTTGTTGCAGGATCCTGATCGGAGGCTAGAAGGGGCAGGAGTTGCTAATAATGGTATTTGTCTCGTGGTAGACTTTCGGAATTTTTCTGATGCGGAAATCTTGAGGGCCAGAGACTCGCACGGCTCCATGGAGGCAAGAATTTCGTTGATGCACGAGGAGATTCTTCAGGAGGTCCTGCAAACACAGGATTCGGCTAAAGATGGGGCTAGATGCGAACCGACATTGGGGGTGGAGGTTGCTTTGGTGTCAGGGGGCCAAGGAAGTGGGTTTTGTCAGGGAGGGTCTTCGTGTGTGGCAGGGAGGGAGCCTCCAGTGGGTGGAGCAGGAGTCGAGGACAGGGTAGTTGTTGAGCAGGTTGAGGAGCAAATGGGTGAGAAGGGTCATGAGTTGGTTGGGAGAAGGCAACCTATTGCTGAGGGGGGGTGAGAGAAAGCAGCAGGTTGGGTCTAAGAGGACGATTCCTCATATGGCACAGGATGGACATCTCTATCAAGATGAGCCCGAATTGGAAGGGGCGGAGCCCGGCTCGAGCTCGCCAATCGGAAGGCCAAGCTATTTCAGTTTGCTAGACAGGAAATTTGCAGAATGTATGGGTGTTGTGCCACCCCATGGGAAGTCAAAAGATGATTATTTATGAAGATTTTATCTTGGAATGTAAGGGGGTTGGGCCGCCCTGAGAAACGGCTAGGAGTGAAGAACTTGATGCTGGAGGATCATGCTGAGTAGTGTTATTTCAGGAGACGAAGTGTTCGAGATCTAAGGAAGTGGGTTGGCGGGACATGGGTGGAGGATCCATCTATGACTTCGTGGAAGTGGAGGCTCAAGGTGCGGCAGGTGGCCTCCTATCTGGATGGAGACAGGATGAGTTCGATTTGTTGTCTCAATGGAGATCTGTTTTTCCCTATCAGTGACTCTAAAGAGAAGATCGGATGGGATTATCATTACTGTGACCAATGTGTATGGGCCCTCATCTCCAGGTTCTGGGTCGCTGGCTGCGGATCTTGTGGGGGTGTGTGCGGAGAGAGATGTTGGCATTTGGTTTATTGGAGGAGATCTGAACCTGGCGCTGTTCCCGGAGGACAGACCGAGATTGGGAGGAGGGAGAGATGCAGGGTCAGAGGACTTCCATAATCAGATTCATGCCTTTGGGCTTGCGGTGATCGATGCTACTGGTTGTGCTTACACGTGGCGAAACTCGAGGTCCAGGTCTTGTCTGGACAGATTCCTCCTCTCACCTACGGGGGGTGGATTCCTTCCCTTTATCTCGGGTTTGGGCATTGCCGGGTGCTCACTCGGATCACACGCCCTTGATTTGGTCTTCTGAGGAGGGCACTCGAACCAGGTCTATCTTCAGATTTGAGCGGGCTTGGCTGTTGGAAGATGGATTCAGGGAGGAAGTGGAAGCTCATTGGAGAGGTTGGCAGGTGAAAGGTTCGGTAGTAACGCGATTGGCCTCAAAATTGAGTAAGCTGAAGGAGTTCCTCATTGATTATGGAAGAAGGCTGAAAGTGAGTAGGAGGGAGATTCGACGTGTGGCCCATCTAAGGGTGCCAGACTGGATGGCTTGGATAATGAGAGGGGGCTCGATCAGGAGGAGGTTGAGGAGCGATCGAGAATGCTTGATATTATTTTGCAGGAGGACAGAAAGGAGGAAGTGGAGTGGAAGAAGAGATCTAGGCAAAAGTGGTTGCAGAAAGGGGATGCTAACACAAAGTTCTTCCACTCAGTGGCGTCAGGTAGAAGAAGAAGGAATTTCATTCAAAGCCTCGTGGTGGGGGGTGAGAGGGTGGCTGGGGATGCCTTTTTAGGGCGAGCTATCAGAGATCATTTTGTGAGAATGTCGAGGAAGGTGAAAGGTTCCGGCTGGGGGTGGCGGGGGGTAGGGGTGGAGTCTCTTTCGATGGTGCAGGCGCAGGAGCTGGTGTCAGAGTTTGAGGAGGAGGAGGTGAGAAAGGCAATCTTGGGGCTGAACTCGGACGGTGCCTCAGGGACGGACGATTTTCCTATTTGCTTCTACAAGGAGTTTTGGGGCCAGCTAAAGGAGGATGTCTTGGGGGTGCTTAACGAATTTAGAGATGGTAATAAAGGCTTCAAGAAGATTAATCGGGCGCTGCTTTTCCTTCTTCCTAAGAAGGAATTACCGTTAAGAGTTGAAGACTATAGACTGATTGCAATGTCCAATGCGATTTATCTTATTGTTGCTAAGGTCCTAACAAATAGGATGAAACGGGTGATGGATACGGTTATCCTGCAGAATCAGTCGGCTTTTATCCCTGGCTGTCAGATGGCGGATGGGCTTGTTATGGCTTCGGAGATATGTCTACAGTGGCGGAGGGAAGGCAAAAAAGGTCTGCTGTGTAAGATTGACTTTGAGAAAGCTTATGACTGCGTCGACTGGAGGTTTTTGTGGGCGTCTCTCCGACGTCGCGGTTTTCCCGACCTTTGGATTGATTGGATTAAGAGGTGTGTCACGACCTCTTTCTTCTCGATTTTGATGAATGGGAAGCCCGAGGGTGGATTCTTTCAGCCACAGAGGGGGGTGAGGCAAGGTTGCCCGCTAGCACCGATGCTTTTTGTTTTGGTGGCAGATGCTTTAGCGGTCATGTTCAGGAGAGCTGTTGAAGATGGTTGGTGCGAAGGTTTTAGGGTTGGTTCTATTACGGTGCCTTTACTGCAATATGCCGATGACACGGTCTTATTCCTGGGAGGCTCGAAGGAGATGGACCAAAGGACCAGGCAGCTAGTAGATATCTTCAGTATTATCTCTGGTCTGAACATAAATAGAAACAAATCGGTTGTCATTCAGTTTGGGATGGATGAGGTGGTGGGCAGTAGTAGAGCGGCTCAACTGGCTTGTCCCTTGGGGAATTTACCCATTACTTACCTGGGTCTCCCTTTAATGGTAGGTAGATTAAAAAAGGCAGATTGGGATGTGGTTCTCAGAAAGATTGAGCAGAGATTGGCAGGATGGAAGGCGGTTGCGCTTTCAAAAGGCGGGAAGTTGACCCTGTTGAAGCATGTTCTGTCGACAATTCCAATCTTTTTCTTCTCAACTCGGCTAATGCCAGCAGGGGTTAGAAAAAAGATAGAGCAGACGATGAGAAGGTTTTTCTGGTCGGATGGGAGGCAACAAAGGTCGGATATTCATCTTGTGCGGTGGGAGGAGATAACACAGAGGAAAGGAAAGGGAGGGCTGGGTGTTAGAGATATCTGCAGCATGAATAAAGCTCTACTGGCCAAATGGGTAGTGCAGATCTGGGGCAACAATGAGAGTTTGGTCGTCAAGTTACTTCGTAGCATTTATGGAGTCAGGGGCTCGCTCGAGGCTAGAAGATTACGTTTTGAGTCCTCGCTTTGGGGTGGGATACGAGACATCCTTCCAACGATGAGGCAGAAGTTGGTGCTGAAGGTGGGATCCGGGGAGGTTTTTCAATTCTGGCTGGATGATTGGACTGGAGAGGGGATCCTTAGCACTAGGTTCCCTAGACTTTTTGCTCTGGCGACACACAAAGGCTGTTCGGTGGCAGATTCTTGCGACTCTGGGTCATGGAACCCTCGATTTATTTCTGGTGTCCTAGAGCGGAGATTGGAGGATTTGTCCAGGCTTCGGGAAGAGTTGCCATCCCCTACCTGTATCACGCAGGGGAGGGATCATTTTCTTTGGGAGGGGGGCAGATTCTCGGTGAAGAAGGCCTATGAGATGTTCAGAGGGGGCCCAGATGATTTGGATCCGGATTTGATTCAAGATTTGAAGGTTGTATGGGCTAGCAAAGTCCCAAGTAGAGTGAAGGTCTTCCTCTGGTGCCTCAGGAAGGGTAGGATTTGTGACAAGGCGAGAAGAGGCAGGTTGTTTGGGATTGCTGACACAAGCTGTGACAGGTGTGGTGAGCTTATTGAGGATGCTGAGCATATATTCTTTTCATGCCCCTTTTCAATGCAAGTGTGGAAGGAAGTGGGGGCACCATGGGCCTCTCTTAGTGGTGAGTCTAAGTTCTGGACAATGGTAAGGTCAGGTGGGGGCAACTCGACGGATGATTGTGCTCTTCCATTTGCGGCGTTAGGGGCCATTTGGGGAGGAAGAAATGACTCAGTCTTTAACAACCAGAGATTTTATTCTGAAAATGTATTAGCCTTGTGCCTCTCACTTTACCGTCTCTGGTCTACAAGATAATGTATTTCTTTTGATCTGTTTTTAATATAATCTTTTTTGCGGTGGATCCCACCTTGGGACTCCACTCTCTTTCTTCTAAAAAAACATTTTCCGTATTTATTTGTATGATATACCGGTCTAACTCGGTTCGACCTGGTTGAACCGCACAAATCAAACCAACAATACAACGGTTCGATTTTTTCTGATTTCTATGAACTGCTGATGTCATCACCGGTTCGACCAGTCAGTCCCATTTGTCCGACCATGAAAAACCTAAAACCAATACATATCCGGTTTGATGTCTGGTTTGGTTTTTAAAACCTTGGTTAGAACCATTGATTTTTTAAAGAATTTGCATTTTATTTAATAATTAAATTTTTTTGTCAGGAAATGAATGATGATCCGGGGATTTCTTTAACTGCTTCAAACGAGTCAAGAGGTTCAACCAAATTCTGACTGATTTTTTTTCTAAGTATAAACTAACAAGTAGATTCTAAAATTTTTCTTCCAGTTCTTAATTTAACCAGTTCAATCGTAGTTTTCTAAAACCTGGACTATTATTAAAATACTCGCATAGTTCACTATTTCTAAAACCTGGACTATTATTAAACCAGTTCAATCGATAGTAGGTTCTAAACTATCGAGTAGGCACTCACACTTCATTCTCGCATAGTTCAAGTTACGAGGACTATTATTAAAATAAGTTTCGATTATGCATAAACAATAATTACGTATGGAGTTTAGACTTGCTTAGTTAAAAAGGGTAAAAGAAAAGAACGGCTATTTAAAGTGATTTATTATCAAGTGCAAACATGGTAGGAAATCAAGCTCAACCTGCGGCATGAAAGATTACTAAAAAATAACACTCTTTTAACCGTCTGCAAAAGCTTCATCTCAACGTGTCCTCTGCACTTTCAACACCATGGACATCAAGTCCTGCGGAATCCATGTCCAACAGCAACGTCTGCATATAATCTGCGAACTCCGACGCTTCCTTCATCGGCTCCTCAATTGCCTTCTTCAATTCCACCAACGCCAAGTAGTATGATTCCTGCAGATTCGGTACAATCAATCATCTCCGCATGAACATAACAAGGACACGACACAGTAAAGTAACACATTCCACGATCCAATATATCACCATGAACAGATCAAGTTCGGAGCATTCCCCCATGGTGACGATCTCACTACAGTCTTCCTGCATATTCTCGCTGTCTTCCTTCACCTGATCATCCCCCAAGCACACCTAAGACAGCCCGACAGTATCAAGACCGCGACTTTCACATCCATGGTATACATTATGTTAGATACAATTAAACCTACCAACCTTCACGCAGTTAATATGGGCTTCCATCACGAGGTCGAACATGGGGTGGTTGGCGATGCTTCTCTTCAGCATGAGCTCCTCCTCTGCTTGGTTATGTTGATCCATGACCCAGTGCTCCCATGATGATGGCGCGTATATGTATATATCACACAGCAAACTTGCAATTAATGATGTCTGGATATGGTAAGGAGCTGTCTCGTCTGGGTGTGCTTCTCTATTTAGCATAGCATGGAAAGTACATCTGGCGGTGGGGGGGTTTTGACCGGACTGAGCATGTTTCTAACTTGTGGGTCTTAGTGCTGAGGGGATCTAACTGTTCACCGATGGTAACCAAACGAGGCAGAGAGTAGGAGATCTGGGAAGGTGGGTACCCAAGGGATGGGTGCTCGTGCAGAGGTAAATAAGTTCGCGGTCGGCTTTTTAATTTTTCTGCTTCACAGGTGTGCTCAGCGTCCTGCTCCTTTTCACTGATGGTTTCTTTGGATCGAAGGACGCTCCTGGGTGTACTTCAATTGTTTAATGCATTGTATACGTACCAGATCCTGATGTAAATGTTTTCGTTTATACAATGATGCATGCATTGTTGTGAATCGTTTCATAATGCTGACTATTAACATAAACATGATCAGAACAGTCGGTAGTAACAAGAAAGCCCGTGATTGTCATACATCCGTTTTTCTTCTCATGCTAATATACTCTCTTGATTGTCCCTTTAGAGAAAAGTGAAGTGTTGTGTTCTCAAGAACGCCATTGCCAGGCCAATGCATTCAGTACAGAGTACATGCTGTTCCCATGTTTTTATGCATATGACATAGCCCTTCAAACGAGTCAATGAATGCATTCTGTTGATATGGTCCAAAAGAATCCAATTTTGTGCTATTCTGACTTTGGAAAGAAGAGTTGTGGCCATTTCAGTACACGGACTAAGATCCTCAGGCAGGAAATGGATTGTGATCAACCTAAGGTTCGGCTCTAGCCTTGTTAACCACTATATAGACCGGTCATTTGCAAGAACCCAATCCAAACATACTTCCACGTGGTAAACTTATCAAGCGGAAGAGTGAGTTATAAGAGTGGATGATAACTACTTGACAACTTAGACTTAAGTATTTTTAGTGGTTGTAAATGAATCAAAGTGGATCTGTACGTAACAATTTGTCAAGGCCAGTTTTCTTCCATAACGATCGAAAATCTAAGTCGGAGATGTTACATCTCTGAAACAAACCGTTGAGAGCCCTATAGCCACCAGTCCATCAGCACAATAGAGATTTATCCAAAGATGGGCACAAGATGCAAGAACTATGTTCAAAGTAACCAAACAACTTGTTCCTTCACATGATAGCTTCCCCAGTTCATGGGGAGTCAAATCTGGAGTTGTTAAGGGTGATTTGTAGTCCTATGTGGTGCCGAGATGGTAAGGACTAAAAAAGGGGGTGCACAAGGAACAATCGTCCAAGGTACTTGTTTCCTCTCTACAACAAAAAGATTCTATAATGACGTTTTTTAATATCTTACTGTATCGTTAGCTGTTAAAATATAATTATGATATTAGTCATTGCTGAATTATTTTTTTATACGTAAAATTAGCAATCAATCTCATACCCTTGCTATATCAGTAGCAAAACCTATCTATTGTTATTTTTAAAATTTTTAACTAATCATCGTTAAATTTTGAACAAAACAAATGACAACAATTAGCTAAAATTTTGAAAAATAACATGGAAATGCATAGCTATACGCATCATCAATAATGATATAATAACCGATATGATATTCATGGCTAATTTCCACTAAAAATCCTCAATGAATAATGTTGTCTTTCAATATTTAACAAATGACATATAGTAACAGATGTAAAAACCATCACTACTTGTTGATTCTGTTGTTGTGACTATGAGCTTGACATTCATGTGCTTGCATGTGTGTGTATTTGTATTTGTATATGTGAGTGTATATACACATAGGGTGTGTTTGGTACTCGGGTAAGGGTGCATTAAACTGGTAGAGGGTAATCCAATTTTGTATTTTGGTGTTTGAATAGAGGGTTAAATTGCGGGTATAATCCCCAAACCGGGGTCTCCTCAGCAAAGAAATCCCCAAAATGAGAATGGCTTGAAAATAATTCCCACAATTGGCATATATCGGCAAACCATTTGCCGCTTGGGGTTTCGCGTGCGGTAAATGATTTGTCATGCCACATGGACGGTCAAAATCTGCGCCCACGGTGAAAATCTGAATCCCTAACCCCCTCTGTCCGTCCATGCTAAGAAATATTTTCGTGTCGTCCCTATTTCGATATAATTTTTCCTCCTCTCCCCCGTTCAGGAAACATCCCTAAACTGGGGGTGGGTTCATTGTGATACGATTGTATTGAAGTACGGAAAAGTGAATAATTATTGTGATGTGATTGTATTGAAGCTTAAAAAAGTAGGAAGAAGTTAAATAGTTTATAATTTTTATATTATATGATGGTATACTGTGTTATTTTTTGATGGAATAGATGAAAGAAAAATAATTTATTTAATATTTAAATAAAGAATAGATAGTGGGTCTCAGAAGAGAGAGAAATGGGGGGGTTGGGGTAAACCCCCTACAAGGAGGGTTAACCCCAACCGAAAGGCAACACAGGGATGCAAATGGACCAATACATATATAAAATATGCGTATTATTATATTTTTATGCATGTGGATTTTTTATTTTTAACCTTTTTAATGAAAAGATAAATCTATCAAAGCAAATGTAAGCGGTTTTCGCTATTCTTTTTACCTGGTATATCGACCATGGACAAACACAAGGAGCACGCTTTAAAAACTAAGGAGTCAAATTTCGAAAATAATTTTTAGTGGTTTTTGAATTTTTATTTTTTTTCAAAACAAGCACAAATGATAAAACACACGCACCATACTCTTTTTGTATTTTTCAGAATAGTAAAAAATGTACAGAGAAAATGTTTTTGTATTTTATATGTTTTAAAATGTTTTTGATTTTTTTTCAAAATTTTCTGATGTTTTTGTGATTTTATAAAAAAATCAAATAGTAGAAAATAAGGGAAACAGTGCACAACCAAGAGTATTTTGCAACTTAAAATACTTTCAGTGTCCAATACTATTGGAAATTATTTTTACTATAAACTACAGATAAATATCTACAAACAGAGACTAAGATCAGACTTTTTAGATTTTTATATAATTTTCTACAATTTTTTTAATATTTTTTGGTTTTCGTAATTTTTAGAGTTTTATAAAAAGTTAAAGCATGAAAATTGGATATAAATTAAATGATACTAAAATACACTTACAATAATTTTTTTGGAATTTTTAGGTAAATTTCGAATTTTATGAATTTTTTTAATTTCGATCAGAGAAAAAGACATTGTTTTTGAATTTTTAAAATATTATATAGCAACAAAATGTGATGAAAACTTTATACTATGTAAAACACTATAGCAGGAGCATACCCAATTTTTTGGAGATTTTTAGAGCATGAAAAACATTTATTTCATTCAAAAATATCATGCAATTGAAGCCTAGTTATACATGGACTAAAAAGAAATTAATCAAAGTTTCTGCATCAAATATATCAAGAAATAAGTTGCAGGATGAAAAGTAAAATTTACCCAAGTGAGGGTGTACCACGCACGTAGGGGTGTAAACGAACCGAACCTGAGCGAACCTATATTTTTTAGGTTCGATTCGTTTATTTAATCGAGCCTAAACTTGTGTTCAGGTTCGGTTCCTTTATTTTCGAACCGAATCCGAATCGAACCTCTTTTTAAACGAATCGAACCTAAGCGAATATCGAACTTAAGAATTCTCTAATAAGAGGGAGTGAAAAGAAGAGAAATAGAAATATATGTGTGTATTTACTGTTAGAATAAATATTCATTTAGTTTTTTTTCTTTATCTAACTCATCTTCATCTTTTGAAAAAACTAGATTAATAAGGATTCGTCTCTTTGAAAAAAGTATAATTATAATATATTTTATATCTATTCAGATGGGGATAAGGAATAAGAATAATGCAGAGATATTCGATAAGTAATGTTTGTACTTGTTCTGTTGATTTGAAGATAAAGAAGGGAAAAGTACTAGACCATAGATGATAGATGTTGTAAACACGATGTGACTATTTATTTTTGGATAGTTTATACCGAGATGAAACTTAGTTATCCCGTAAATATCTAGTTATCTCTAGACAAAATTCACTTACCTTGGGATAAAAATCACTCATCTCAAAATAAATCCACTTCTACGGATAAGGATTTGTAAATATGTATATGGGTATGTTTATCGAGCTTTTAACGAATCGAACCTGAACGAACCTATAATTTTTAGGTTCGGTTCGTTTATTTAATCGAGCCTAAACTTGTGTTCAGGTTCGGTTCGTTTATTTTCGAACCGAATCTGAATCGAACTTTTAGCAAGCCGAACCTGAGCGAATATCGAACTTGGGAATTTTCTTACACCCCTACACACACGTGATCTTCTGGAGTACAGGGACTGTTTTGCAAATTCAGATAATTCTATGAAATTCACCGTAATATTTCCAACTATTTTTTTATTTTATTAAACCATCCTCCCTAGGGTTCCTGTTGTGTGCCTTCGTTCTTGAGCAAAGGGAGGGGGTACCGCCGCCGCCCACGCGTGGGAAGTCGATGGCGGACGAGCTCTGCAAGAGGCATGTGGCTGGAGCGGGTCTTCGATGGAGGCGGCTGCGGGGGAGTTGCGCGTGGCGCGAGCGCCGTGCCCTATCGTGGGGCTGCCGTCGCTGGCTGCGGATCTGTACGGAGGCGGTGCAGAGGTCGGTGGCGAGGCGCAGTATGCGCCGAGAAGGCGGGCCAGGCTGACGTCTGGAGCGCGTGGACTTCGATGATGCGACGACGCGGCCGCACACGTGCGGCGGCGAGACAAGGCAGGCAGAGAAGGGATGACCGCGTGGGGGTGGCGTGCTTGGAGCGGAGGGGTTGGCGTGGCAGTGCCGCCTCGCGTGAGGCGGAGGAGGCTCTGGAGGCGCGGAGGATGCCGCCTGGAGGAGTGGGAGACGTTGTTGGCCTCCGCGCAACGCTGGAGGCTTCGGCGGAAGCGGTCGCTGGAGCGCGGGAGTTGGCGCGGAGAGGGGAGCGGGGGTGCGGCCAGGCGGGTGGCCGCTGGGCTAAGGCCGCGGTGGCGGCGTGCGGCGGGGGGTGGCGACCCTGCCGGGATGAATTTTTTTTGTTTGTTTTTTTTATTTTTTTATGTAAACGATAAACCTAAACAGACTGAATTTTTTTATTTTTTTGAAAAGAAACTTTAAACGGAACAAAAGAATTATTTTTGTATAAACAAATATATATATATATATATATAATATTTCCTACAAAATAGATGTTAGAGATAAAAAGAAGAGCAATTATTTTAATTTTTATTATTTATTCCAGCAAAACACCAATGTTAGAAAAAGAGATACATGTTTTTTTGTAATTTATTTATTAACAAGATGGGATGTGAATGGGGATCTGGTAGAAATGTGAGGAATGGATCCGAGTCTCCGGCCACCGTGCGTGGTCGGAGGTGTGTGGTTGTGTGAGGTAGAATAAGAAATGTAGGGATCGAGAATGAGATAGATAATTTCGGTATCGGACACAAATCAAAGTGTGATGGAATATTTTTTTTATTTTCAAGACCTAAAGAGTAATAAAATCTAAGCAAAAATTGTACGTACGATTTATCTAAGAAACAAGATGAGAAATAAAATTGGACTCACCTCAGAAATTAGATATGCCGTGATGGCCTTGACGAAGGCCGACGTGCTGTCATCGGACGGCTTGGAGGCTGGGCACCCTTCATCAACAAGAAAACTTTCAGAGATAAGGCTCCTCTCCACCAAAGATTGATGAAGAGGAAATGAGGGAGGAAAAGCCCACTAAAAAGAGGAAGAAAATCAAAAAGCAAAATATCTACAAATGAAGAAGGTTTTTATTTGTGAAATTAATAAATAAATTAATTAATAAATTAATTACGAAATTCGGAATTAAATAAATTAAGTAATTTATGGAAATCAATTAGTCACCTTAATGGTGTGTGGCCATTAAAGGTATGGAATCAAATATTATATACATGGTATGTTATAATATCAAATAATGAATTAATTAATTAAATATAAATATATTTTTCGTAATTAAATTAATTAATTAATGTGAGATATTTTATTTTTTGATGATTTTTATAAAAGAGGTTAGTTGTATACACATATTATGTACATATAATGCAATATACACATGTAGAAATAAGGAAATAATTTGTAAAACACATTTTCTAATTTTTGTTTATATATATATTTTTCTTTTTATTTTTAACAAAAATAATATTTAATAATATGTACATTATATAAAAATAAATCTGAATAAAATATATATAATAAATAATGGTGAAACTGCACAAAACACCCCTAGAAAACCAACTTTTTAAATGTAACTCCAAAAAGTATGAAATCGTAGACATTTGAAAGATAATTTAATTTAGAGTATAATGAAAGTGAGTTTGGTTCAATTTGAGTTCATATGGAGCCAAAATTGGTATTTCAATGATCGCATTGTGGCTTTTTCTGAGAGTGGTTAATTGTAATATGCACATTATTTTATTTGGCAATTATTTTTATTATTTACAACTTTTTATTTACAACTTTTGTTTACAAAAACAATTAATTTGAGGTCAATTTATGTTAAATAAAATAGTACAAGATTTATACAAATATACAAGGAATTTATGTAAAAATTAATTTTTAGATTTTTGACAGAAGATCCTATCTCTCCATACTTTATTCCTGATCGATCAGGTCAAGTCTTGACCTTTTCTCGGGGTTCGGGTCAGTCTGTATTTATTGCATAAACACATCTGTCATTTTTCTTTTCTTTTTCTTTTCTTCTTTTATTCTTTTATTTAAGCACAAAAAGTGTTAAAAATGCATATTTTACAAATACATGAGAAATGGTAAAATTATAGAATTAGTGGATATTTACAGGTGTTCGACTAAGAAAATGAAGCTAAAATAAAAGAATAAAAGCCATGAATCGTGGATTCATCATGGATGAAGCCAGGATTCGTCTGTCAAGGGGACTAACTCAAGTTACAAATTTATTTCCTTTTAGGTATCTATTCTTATATTAAAGAACATACTAATCAAATTTTGGATTCAACATATTTTCAATTAAAATAACATGAAACTTCATTTGTTTACCATTAAAAATCAAATGGATTTTTAGAAACCCATGTAAACTTTGTCAATTACGAGACAACCACGCGTTATTCATATTTACAATACAATCCCCATAAACTTTCTTGTACTCTTATATCACAAATTGCTTAACTCATAGAAGAGTTACAATGTAATAATGAGTAACAATACAAGAAATTGGATCTAAGGTAATGAATAATTTGAATATTCGTTGTCATCTTGTAATTAACAGCGAATGTCATATTCCTTGTTAAAGGTCCATATAACGACGATTTTTCCATTGAATTATTTGTTAAATTCACACTAATCGTTGTCAAATTTAGCAAAAATTAGAAGAAAAAACTCAGCAAATAATTGTTATCATATCATTCGTTGCAAGGAATATAGCAACCGATACCATTATTCGTTGCAAATTTAAAGAAGTAAACAATGAATAGTATTCGTTGTTATATATTTAATTGTGGTATATATGACAATGAATATTAAGTTATTCATTACCTTAGGTCACTTTTCTTGCAATATAAGTTTGCAGGATTGCAGGGTAAATATGAAAAATTTAAAAAGTGGTTGCGTAATTGGTAAAGTTTATACTGGCCATGCCATAAAATGCAAATTTAAATTCCCCTGTTACTATTTGTATAAAAAAAGTTGTCAATGTTGTATCGCTGCCCTGATTCATTTTACATATTGTGTTTAGGTTAGTTGACCTCTTTATTATCATTCAGTTTTTATTTGGAGTATATGTATTTCCTTTATGCGAGAAGGTCTATCTAATTATCCTAAACTTAAGGTTAGGTCCATCTGCAACCTATATCTGGGTTTGGATTATCCGATCTCCATTTCTGATCTCCTAGGTTGCAATTAGTGGAGTTGTCTCAAGTTTTCTTTATTATAATATTTCTAACAACATCCAATTTCGAAAAGGTCAACTACAAAAAAACATATGGCACTTAATATATTTGTTGATATAACATATTAAGAATATTACTACATCAAATTCACCATTTAACCGTCCCAGCCATCAAAATATTCATAATTTCATAACCAAATTTTTTTATTCATAATTCCATAACCAAATTTTTTACGAGTAATACTATATAGTAGATTAATCGCTAGCAACAGGTTTGAGAAAGAACTCAAAGAAAATCAAGATGGATCAAATGAAGAATAAAATCTCAATAGAAAGAGATTTAGACTCGTCGAAGTTCGATGCAAAATAAAATATGAAAAAAATCATATGCTAGAAATAGTGTCCAATATATGTCCACAAGCGTCGAAGGAGTTCAATGTTCAATGTGAAAGAAAATACAATAAAAGAAATAAAAGGAATAATGCTTTCTTTCATTTAGGTCCCTATCAGGGACATAATTGCAAGAAAAACCTAGAATCCTTGCACTTAGGCCCCCCTCTAGGGATCTAAATATAAATATAGAAACGTTATGGGATGCGGGTTGGTTACTGGAAATACTTGAACGTGTACCGGGTATCACTGATATTTTCACCTGTTCGAAGATGGACGATCCAGATTAAATGCAGCTTTGGATGGAGCGTTGAATCTTGCCACACGTTGCAAGACTGTGCTGCGATTGTTCTGCCAAGATTCTACCCTAATTTGGCGAGCGGTGGCGGAACTTCAAGTCCCTCCGATCTCCAGTGTCTCGCTGCGGTGGCTATCCACACCTACAGGGCCAGAAGGGGGTCGCATACCCCCTTCGAGCTCGCCTGCGACGGGGCGTGGTCGAAGAAGAGCGGCGGCGGTCTGGAGAAAGGCAGCGGCTAGGGTTTGAAGACCTGGAAATGGTTCTGCAGATCGGCTCAATCATTGATGATCTAGATGATAAATTGAATGTTCACCTGGGAGCACAAGGTATAGGACCCCACTGGTCGTTGCTCCACAATACGGCTAACCGGAGCTGAACACAGTGGTGAAGTGGCGATACAAGGCCAAGGGTGGCCTTGGAACTTCCTCCGTCGTTTCACCTTCCGTGCAGTGTGGTCTCTATCCCTTGTCACGACCGGGATGAGGCTAGAATCTGGTGGAGAAGATAGGGTGACGACCAATTGATTCTGGTTGTTGGGAAAGTTGGTCAGAATGATGGGGTTTAGGTTGAATAAATATGCAAAGTGATGGAGATTTTCGCTATGATCCGATGGTAGGCATGTATTAGGTTAGTTAGGGGTAGATAATGGACGAATTAGATTAGGTGATGGATGAAGAATGAGGTCGGGAAAAAGGATCAAATGTGACTGATGAATATGTGATTCATCACTTAAAAGTTGAAAATAGAGCTTCGTTCCTGAGTAATTAGCGGTATTTCATCATTTATTCTGCATTTTTATAGCTCATGCACTTATAATTATTTTATGCATTTTAGCATGCATATTTGCATCAAATAAGAAGCAAATTTTCATTGTAAATATTACATGTATTAAACCATATTTTTCCTATTTTATTTTATTTTTCTAACTTAGAATTGAATAAAATCAACTCTATAGTGTATATTTTATACTACTAACACTAATAAATAAAAAATATCGAAAAAATATTAACTTGTAAAATTACCCAATAAAACCAAAACCATAGTTGGAGACTAGACACCTTAAAACATGAATATGTCTCTCTCATATATTCTCATATGGACCATTACTCGCTAATGTACATTCAATTATCTTCAAAACAATGAATAAATTCAAAAGAATCGGAATTCGTACGAGAAACTTAGGTTTTGGACTGTGTCATCTTTATTTTATTTATTTTATCCTTTTATTTTCTTAAATAATAAAAATTCAAAAAAATAGATTAAGTTGGAAATATTTATTTTATTTTTTATTGGATTTTATTTTAATTTTTATCTTATTTTAAAATTGATAAAAAATTACAAAAAGATAAAAATGAGGTATTTTATATCTATAAGGATACTGATGACGCGCCCGAAACTCAGATTAAGTATGAAATAAACAGTGGTCGTTGTGATCCAAATCACCAAGCGCGGTCAATCGGAAAAATTTGTATTTTAACCACTTAAAAGATATAAATCAATCAATGCAAATGTAAGCGGATTTCGCTATTCTTTTTACCTGGTATAACGACCAGGGTCGAACACAAGGAGCACGTTTGAAAAACTAAATAGTCAAGTTTCAAAGATATTTATTTTTAATGGTTTTTGATTTTTTTATTTTTTTAAATTTTTAAAAGACGAACAATATTCACAAGTGATAAAAAACACACGCAACCCTTTTTGTATTTTTCAAAATAACAAAAAATGCACAGAAAATTAAAAAGAAAATGTTTTTGTGTTTTATATATTTTAAAATATTTTTGATAATTTTTTCAGATTTTTCTAATGTTTTTATGATTTTCTAATCAAACAGTGCAAAATAAACAAATTATGCACAATCAGAAGTATTTTGTAATTTAAAAATCCTTCAAATGCCTAATACTCCTGAAAAATATTTTTAAGATAAACTATAAAGAAATATCTACAATCAGGGACTGGAATTACTATTTTTGGATTTTTCTAGAATTTTCTACAATTTATTTAAGAATTTTCATTTTTCGTAATTTTTTGATTTTTTAAATGGAAAATGCACAAAATTTGGTCAGAAATTAAAAGAGATAAAAAAACAGCTAGAAGAAATTTTTTGGAATTTTTAGACGAGTTTTCGAATTTTTATGTATTTTCAAATTCTGGGCAGACAAAAAGTTACTGTTTTTGATTTTTTAAATATATCAAATGATAATAAAATTTGATGAAAAATTTACACAATGTGAAAAGACATAGCAGGAGCATACATGAATTTCCGCAAAATTTTTCGACTCATAAAAATATTTATTTCATTGAAAAGATCAAGCAAGTTGAACTCTGTAAGTACAGAGACGAAAATGCAAATGTTCAGTAATTTTGCACCAAAAATAACAGCAATTAAGTGGGAGAAGCAAATTGCAAATTACCCAGAAGGAGGCGTGCGGTACGCGTGGCTGCTCTGGTGGGGACCGTTTTGTAATATTCAGAACGTTCAGGGGCACCTCCACAATTTTGCCATTTTTTATTTTAAAACACCCCACCTAGGGTTTTGGAGGCTTGTTCCAATCCAAAGCAACAAAGGGGGCACAGGGGGCCGCCGCCTCTCAAGAAGATCGGTGACGGTGGAGGCCAGCGCCGGCGGAGTGAAGGTGCGGAGAGGGCGCGCGCGGCGGCTTCGGGAGGGGGCAGCTGGAGCTTGGGGCGGCGCGGGAGGAGCCGCACGCGGTCTGGAGCGCGGTGCCGCCTCACGCGGGAGAGGATCGACGCGAGGGTCGAGGCGCGTGCAGGCGGTGGACGAGCAGAGGGGCGCTGCGGTGGAGCGCGCACCGCGCGCGTGGGCTGGAAGGGCGGCGCAGCCGCGCCTTGGGGCTGGATGCAGGCTGAAGGGAGTCGGTGCCTGGAATCGGTGGAGGTCCACCCGACTGCGTGGGAGGCCGGCCAGGAGGGGTGCGGCCGTGCGGTGGAGCAGGGCGACAGGGGGTGACGACCCTGCCGCTGCTTGTTATTATTTTTTTAAATTTTTTTGTTTTGTTTTTATTGATATTTTTTATGTATACAGCAAGCAGAGAAGGAAATTTTTTTATTTTTTTATTTTCCTGCAAAATAAAGGTTAGAAACAAAATTGTATATTTTTTTGTTTTTTTTAAACATGAAATGTAAATAGAAATATAAAAAGGAATTTTTTTATTTTTTTTATTTATGTTTTTTATGTTTTCCTGCAAAACCACAGTTAGAGATATAAACAAAAAAATTTATTTTTTTCTTACCTGCAAAACAAATGTTAGAGAGAGAAAAAATATATATTTTTTATTCTTCCTGCAAAAAGTAATTGCGAGATTAACAGGAAAAATAGTTTTATGTGTTTTTTTATGCACAAAAATGGGAACGGTGAATGGGTCGGATCTTAGCGATACTGGAGGATAGATTCGTAGCTCCGGTCACCGTGCGTGATCGGAGGTGATAGATTATGTGGGGTAGAACGTGAAAATGGTGAGATACGAAAAGTGAGATGGAAATCGATGGCGGATTGGATGTAAATGTGATGGAACTTTTAATCTAAAAACTAATCACTAGACCTACGCTAAAATCTAAGCCTATGATTTACCTAGGAAAAGACAGGAAATAAAGTGGATCTCACCTTGGGGTTCGGACACGCCATGATGGCCTCGACGAAGCTCAAATCGCTGTCACCGATCGGATCGGAGGCTAGGACCCTCTTCAACAAGAAACCTCTCGGAAATCGGGCTCCTCTCCGCCAAAGATCGATCAAGTGTGAATGAGGGAGGAAGGAGTCAATAAAAAGAGAAGAAAAACAAAAATGGAAACTATCCACAAATAAGGAAGGTGTTTATTGGGTGAATTAATAAAATAATTAAATAAATAGAATAAATAATTAATTAATTTCGAAATTCGGAATTAAATTAATTAAATAAATCAAGTAATTTATGGAAATCGATTAACCACCTTAATGGTGGCCAATTAAGGTATAAAATCAAATCATTACATATAAGGTAAGTTATCGAACCAAATAAATGAATTAAATAATTAAATACATATAAAATTCGTAATTACATTAAATTAATTAATTAAAGTTAGAAAATTAATTTTTTTGTAGATTTTATAAAAGGAAGTTAATTATATACATATATTATACACATATAATACAATATACATAGGTACAAATAAGGAAATAATTTTTATAAAAGATTTTTTTAATTTTTATTTTTTTATTTTATTTTTAATGAAAATAATATTTCAAATATGTACATTATGTATAAAAATGAATAAAATATATACAATAAGTATATGGGTAAACTGCACAATACACCCCAGAAAACCGAATTTTTAACCGTAACTCCAAAAAATACGAAACCACAACCATTTGAAAGATAATTTAATTTATAGTACGATGGAAGTGAGTTTGTTCAATTGGAGCTCGTATGGAGCCGGAATTGATGTTTCAATTTTCGCTTTGCGGCTTTTTCTGGGTGTAATTATTTACGATATATACAATATTTTAATTTACAAATATTTTTATTATTTACAACACAATTTTATTTACAACTTTTATTTACAAAGTAATTAGTTTGAGGTCAAATTATGTACAAATAAAATAATGTAAGTTTTGTACAAATATACAGGAAAATATTTACAAGATATTTTTGATTTTTCTGACAGAAGACCCTATCTCCCCCTACTTTATTTCTGGTCGATCAGGTCAAGTCTTTACCTTCTCTCGGGGTTAGGGTCAGTCTGCATTTATTGCATAAATACATCCTTTCTTTTTCTTTTCTTCTTTATTCTTTTATTTTTGTACAAAAAGTATTAAAAATGCAATTTTAACAAATGCATGCAAAATGGTAAAAGTATGAAATTAATGGTATTTACAGGTATTTGACTAAGGAAAAGAGGCTAAATAAAAGAATAAAGGCGATGAATCATGGATTCATCAGATACCACCAAAAATAATTATTGTACAGATTATTTATTTTGATTTTGGGTCCTTCAGTAAAGTTGTAGATCTCATCGAGACGAGCAACTTTTTTATTAACAACTTTTTAGTTTGACCTTTTTGTTATTTTATTTTTTATTTTTCTTTACATTAAACTTTTATTTTTTTGGGAGCGACACGTGGCAGCTCTTAGAGACGCCATGTTTCACCCCTTTTTTGTTTTATTTTTTTCTTTATTTTATTTTACATATTTCTTTAATCAATTATTTTATTTTATCTTAATATTATTTATTTTATTTATATCATTATTATTTTAATTAATTACTTTATTTATTTTAATTTATTTTCTTAATTTTATTTACTTACTTACTTATTTACTTATTTTATTAATTATTTATATTTTTAATTTATATTATTTAGTATAATTATTTTAATTATTATTTTCTCTTTTTACCATGTGGCTGTGGCCTTGCGTGCCATGTGCCTTTTCCCGTCTCTCCCTCATATGCCCGACCTCCATAACTCCAACCGGCAGTATGCAACCGCTACACGACTTTTCCCTCTCACCAGCGTGACCTCCTTCTCTATCATGTTTCCCCATCTCCTACACCTCCGCTCGACGTGCACCAACTACCCTCACACTTTGCGGTACACGACTGCAACTACATCCCACGACCACCTCCCATCTCCCTTGTGTCTTCCGCCCCTCTCGCCCATCTCTCTCTCTCTCTGATTACTCTGCCCATGACCCATGTCTTCCTCAGCCACACTGCAACCACCCATAAAGGGACACCGATCTCCAGCCAACCTCATTCCCCATCGCTAGGAGAATCCCATCTGAAGCTTAAAGCTCCCAAGAACGCCTCGGCCAGTGACAATGACCTGAGGTGGGTTGAGCGAAAATAAGATAAGGTTAATTTCCTTAGCAGATCTGTGTGAATACCCTGAAAATTGAACATTGACTAAAATGAAAATCTTGATTGAGTCTACTCTTAATTGAAAAACCTGTTTTTTCTAGTGACCAAAAAATTCAAGTAAAAGTCTATTGCGTAATGCTCATTGAGATCTTTCCAACAAGTCCAAGAATGTAAAAATCCGAGTTCAGGAGCCCGAGTTACGGCTATTTTAGCGAGAAGGGGTCTCGATCATATTCGGATCCCAACCCGGATCTGAATCCGGGTTAAGACCTTATAACTCATCCTCTTCTCTTCCAAATACTCAAAACCCTTCTCCTTTCGACCAACCTTCTTCTTCCATCCTCTTCCTTGTCGAAACACCACCGGAGCGCATCAAATCGACGATCCAAAGCCTACACCGTGTGGAGAAGGTCCAAGGCATCCCCGTATGCGGTTCTCATCGTGAAAGAAGCATCGATCACATCGTCCTTCACTGACAGAGTAACCGAGGTGTGAGTTTTCCTTAGGTACGATGTTCCATTCCTCTTGTTGTGGATCACACGCGATTTTGACCCTATACGTTGGATCATATAGAGCCTTAATGATTTTGATAGTATAAGTTTTGTTTGAGATTTTGATCTAGTTCTCTACCACATTTTCACATCATCTTAATGATCCATGAACCCACTTAGAAGGCTCTTGGAGATCAATCAGTTGATCGAACCAAATTATTCAGATTAGATTTGAAATTTGGATCTTATCCTATCTGCAGGGGTGCATCTCTTATGTCATGTCCAACAAGAAGTAGGACACTACAACAGATTCAACAACAGAAGTCGAATATATTGCCCCATCGGATGCTGGAAAAGGAGGCGATGTGGTTGAGCAAGTTCATCCTGGAACTTAGCGTAGTTTCCTCTGATACTCTCACCCCCCTACTCTACGATAACAAGGGAGCCATTTCCTAGACAAAGGAACCCAGATGGCATCAAAAGAGTAAGCACATGGAAAGGAAATACCTATCATTCGAGAGATTCAAAAAGCACGGTGACATCATCATCACCAAGGTGGCCTCTACCGATAACATTGTTGATCCTCTTACCAAACCTTTGACGTAGAAGGTTTTCAACTAGCATGTAATGAATATGAGTCTAAGGATTGTACATGAATGGTTCCGAGGGATAATGGGAGATTGTTAGCCATGTGAGGCAGAGGCGGACCAATCCTACAATAAGGGTTATTGTAAAAAGTTATTGGTTATTTCGCTCTCTATCTGAGGTTAAATGAATGAATGAACTGTAAGGTCCCTCTATACAATTTGGATTATGTGTCATGGCCATCTTAATGATCATATATGTGTTGTAGCAATAGTTTAATCATAGAGGTTGGAGCCTAGATGAATATTTAAGTAGTTAGATTGAGGACTCATCAAGCATCATAAAATGATTGTTAAGAGATGATCTATAGTCTGAGTAGGAGATGGCAATCTTTTCTCATTAGGCTAATATTTTACCGACCTATTGATGCAGGTCCTCTGCATTGGAAATAAAGACTCGAAGGTGTCAGAGTAGTTAGGTCAAAGAGTTGACTTAACGAGATCAGGATAAGCAAAGTCTTATGTCGTATACCTTCATGATATAGGCACTCATCCTTTGACGAGAGACATATGTGTTATTATATGTCTAAGTATGTACATTTCGTAGACCAATAGGTTGATGATCTAACCAAGGTCTATACATAAGTGAGTTGGTGTGCATATGGGGACATAAAAGTAATATGATCTCTCAAAGGGATCATACATGTTCACTTGCTAACCAGAAGATATGTGCTCACTCATGAGGTATTGGGGTTGATCAAATTCCAAACATGGTTATCATGCTTTGGAAGCATGACAAGAATTTGTAGGTGTGATATATGTTTTTGGAAAGCATATGATCGATACCATCTCCCAATGACCACGAATGAGAAACTTAATGATGAAACCCTGAAGATGACAGTACAAATTGACCTATATCTTCGGATTTATTATAGGTCTTACAATATGCAGGATGTACCCGAATTAGGAATACCTGAGGGTGATGTGATCATAAATGATTGTATAACCATGACGCTTCCATTTCGAGGGAGTGATGAAACATATCTAGATTTTAGTAACTCCTCTCAATAGAAAAGTAATCTGATCTTGGTCCAAGTGTTGGACATTGATATGAATGAGATTCATATACAATGAGAATAATAGATTTACGGTCTTTATTTAATCAAGCATCTATGAGAGGGGTCCATGATATTTGGATTTGAGATGTGATCTCAATATCCAAGTCACTATATGTGGAACGTATAATCTCCATGTACTTATCTCAAAGTATCTACAAAGAAAGCGCATTATTCTTGAAGGAGTTCAAGAATAATTCCATTATTGAATTACATTTAAGCATTAAGAAATGGATAATTAAATGTGATTTAATTATCATGAATAATGTGAATTTGATTCATATTATTTTGATGCATGAGAATGATGATCCAATAAAATTAAATGTGATTTAATTATTATGGATAAGAATAATGTGGATAGCATTATCCAAATTATTCATATATGTTATAAATGTGATTTATAATGTATTAGAGAGAGCATATTGTGATTAATATATTTTGATTAATTATTGATGTGAATTGGATTCACATTGGATAATTAATTGAAAATATAATTTATATTTTATTTTAAGTTGTGAATGTGATTCACAAATTTTCAATGGTATGATTGCAATAGTCACAAGATAATTATGAATTATTTTTGTGAGATAATTTACAACAAGTGTTGTTGTACATCTTGGAGATTTCATGAGATAATGTAATCTCATGAATTGGAAGAAGATTGCCTCCTTCCAATTCAAGGAGGTTGACGACCACGAAGTCCTAAAGGGATTGGGTGGTCTTCCCCTCCCCCCCATTTTTGGGATGAGGGTAATCTTCTTCCTCATTATCTCCAAGATTAGATGATTAAAGTTGGAATTAATTTACATTGATTTATCAATACATATTTAATTTAAATTAAATTATTTTTTTGTATTTTTACAACAAAATCATGACCATCGAAAGAAACACAAATCAATCTCATCCATTGATTTTTTGTTGTCCATAGATTGGGATCCATGGACTCTCCTAAACCCCTATATAAGAATAGGTACCCCTTGCTCTTCAAGTTTCAACATCAATTGCTCTCTCTCTCTCTCTCATTTTCATGCCACTTATCTTTCTATATCTCTCCCTTGAGTGGCCATCCACTCCAACCCTAGAGAGAAGGTCGTCGCCGTCGTCGCATGGCCGTTGTGTTGTTGCTTCAACAACTCTTGGATATATGTCTTCTATGGTGCACTCACTTGTAAATAAGATGTTGATCTCGTGAGACTAGATCAGGAGATCCATAATTTAGATCAACTACTTGGATTGCGAGAATCATGGGACTCATCTCCAAGCTCGCAAGCATCTCTCCAATAGACCAAACTTGAGATAGAAGGTCTCTTCTCTTAGAGAATCGATTACAACCACACTACTAGAGGTATTCCTTTATCTAGTATGTGGTTTAGATGAAACGATCCAAGAAGTGTTCTTGGATCATGTGGTTTCATTGATTAAATCAAGGGTGTACATGTAAAATACCCATACTACTGCCTCATGTGGTCATTTACGTGGGGTGACCTGGTAAGGGACTAATGTGCAAATATAGTAAAACATAGGGTCTACAATGCAAATATCCACAAAATATTACACACTATCTTATATTTAGAGGATTAGCAATCAAAGAAAGATGGCAAAGAGGCATGTGAGCAAAATATCCTCGAATACTACGTGTGAGGCACATGTGAGGTGATCAACAGCTATGGGTGCTTTACTTAAATGATGAACGAATGTCATTAGGGACTAACATTTCAACGATGAATGGTTGTTATGTGATCCTTAAATGGATCAACAACTGAAGGCTTCCACGATCAAGAGATTGTCCCTACACCTAGGGCACGTTCTTGATTGTACGTAGGAGAAAGGGTCTACAAGAACATGGAAGAACCTCGCCTAGGCCAAACTTCTATCGATTGGTTCTCTATCCTTCGACGTGCTCGCGGTTAGCTGATGGTGTCAACACGTTATTGGGAGCAAAGCGCGTCAACTAGAGAGGCACAAAATGGTCGAGGTCTCGTTGGGTAGAGGCATGGAGCTCGTAAAGCTCTATTCACCTAGAATTACCATCTTACCATCGAATGACCCTTAATCAGGGTCTGATGCAGCTACAACATGCACCAAAAAGTTCATGGTTCGAAGGGTAACCTCCTCGACCAAATTATTAGTGGGAATAGTGAGGGGTTGGCAGAATGAAGTGGTCTCTGGTGAGTAGGGGAAGGATGGAAACGATAGACCTTGATCTTAGCGAGATCAAAGGTGAATGGGTGATCAAGGAAGCATAGAAGTGATAGGAATCGAGATGGGGTGATCAACGAGGCATTACATTAGCAGATAGATACTGGATAGAGGTAGGAGCCTAGAGAACCGGCGTACTTGATTTTTTTATTTTAAACTAATTATTATGAAATTAACTGAAACCAGATGCAAGGCTATGGTAAGGAACTAATTACGAAACTAAATATCTAGATTAGAGAGCCTCACATGGTTGGAAGATATGAGAAGTTGAATCACTAGGAGGTAGATCCAGTGATGGGTGATCCTCCTTAGAAGATCCTTCTCCTCGCCTCGAATTGAGAGATCTCTCCTCCTGTCATAAGGGAGAATGCTCACTTGTCTAGAGAGGGATAAGGAATAGATTTCTAAACAAGATTCGTGTATAATATTTTATTATTTAAGGTGTGTATACTAAAGAATAAAATGGTGTAAAAATAATCTATAATTAGGGTTTTATACAATGTTTAGTTGTTAGGCCCCTACTTTATTTCTGGTCGACCTATTCGATATTTCACTTGGTCTCTGGGTTTACGATCATTCAGTGGCTTTGATACTTCATTTTTTTCTTTTCTTTATTCTTTATATTTGGATAATACATATATTTATGTGTTAATTACAGACTATTTACAGAGTAGTGTTAGATGTTAATTTGTACAAATTAGTGGTATTTACATGTGTTTTGTATGGGATTTAAAGACAAAATAGAATAATAAAGGTGGATGAATGGTTATTCATCAAGGTATGGCTCAAAGAAGAGCCGACCACATGTCATGCATAGATTAGGCCACATGGGCCAATCAGAAAAAAGAGAAATGAATCAATCAATGTAAAATAAAATGTTAAATGATGTCAAAATACAAAAAGTGTTCTACATGAAATTTTTGTAATTTTTCAAGATCTATAACTCTCATGTAGTGTATATAAAAATACTACTTTTAATTGCTTTGTTAGTATCGTCGAAGTATGATCGTCATCTAGTAGAATTTTATTCATTCCTTGAGTTGTAGCTTGTCCTAGCTATAATTATTATGTAGAAGCATGACCCAGACTTTGATAACAAGGATATTTATTACTTAAGTGATGTTGAATTAAATTAAATAATTTGAGATACATGTAGCCCTGCACATCGTAAACACACAATACTACACATATAGTATAGTCTAATTACATGGTAATCATGCAAATCGCAATGGAGACATGTATTTTTAATAGGAAATACAAATCATGTAAAAAACTCAACAGTCATCTTCTTGACTTAGGATTTCAATCGATTAACTCTCTCACCCTTTTCACTAAGAATCCTCTACAACTAAGGACAACTTCTCCTCAGTTATAGATTGCAACATTAGAGACCACTAGTGTTACAACTTCTCTTCCAAACCAAAAGAAGAGCTCTCACAACTTGAGAACCACGTACATTTTAAGTACAAGGAATTAAATCCTTGACACTTTAGATGATATGAAGTACACTATAAGGTATAATTGACGACCCTTTCAAATGAGGTGGGGTCTCATAGAGATTATAGTGAGCCAACCATAATTACGGTTGGATTAAGAACGTATGGATGAGATCAAAACCACTATCATTATATGGAATGGTTTTGATGAAAAATTATTTCTATATTTAGAGGATACGAACCTGCGATTTTCAGGGGAGAGCAAAGGAAAATACGGGTCTAGAAATTAGGCATAACTAATTTATTAAAAAGAGATTTATGGCTGTCTATTTTATATATTAAATACCAAATAGTTCAAAAAAGGTTACTTTTTAAGGATACTTTATTGAATAAGGTTTGAACGAATTGCTATTGTAAGTTACTTTTTTGAAATAGAGCTAATAAATTTACAAAAATTTGTTCATATTTTGTTGGTTTTATTAACAACAAATGTACTATATTTATGTCATTATGATTAGTTAAATAGTTTAGGAGGAAATAAAACGGCATCCAAAGGTTAATGATGTTTCATAACGAACAATTTCAATTATTGAACACTGTAAATATGGTATGGTTTACAAAAAAAGTATTTTAAAAAAAATCAACAATTAATTAACAGTTTTCACAATTATTTTTTACGTTTAAATTTGAATAGATTGGAACAAATTTGAAATTTGAAGGCTTAATTATACAAACACTTGATTGGTATTCGAAATAGCATATATTGATGAAATTTAAATTTTAAGCAAATTTAATATAAACACATGGTCTTAACAATGTATACTCCGATGTTTGAAAATAATATTAACATTAAAAAATTGGTAATTTAATAATTATGTAAAATTGAAATTTAGTTAATTTTTCTTAAATTTGATTTGATTTATACAAATATTTACATAAGTTTTGAAATAAAAGGATACTATATTACAAAATTTGTTGGATTAAAAATATATTTCTTATTGGATGGTTCCGACGTTACAATTAAAAATTAACATTGAGTTATATACGGAAAAAAATAATTGAGTAATCATGAGGAGGTATCGACGGGTGCTTGTGATAATAATAAAAGAAGGAAAATATTAATTAACTTATGTAAAGGGGAGCTCACGGTCAGCTTCCAAATCCAACGAAATACTCGAAATTATGGTTAATAGGTTAAGAATTTGCATAAAAAAGAGAGAGATGGCGGTTTTGATGGTGGTTTTCTATTGCAAACCCAGTTTTAATCATGTCCATCGATCCAAATCCAACGGCTGTATATTGCGGCTCATCATAATCACAATGAGAGCCCGTCTCATTTAAAGTTTCTCTTATATATATATATATATATGAGGAGTGATCCTATGAGAGCAAAAAAATGTTAGAGCATGAGAGCATACATTCTGGACTACATGATTCTGGTTTCTCTCTCCTGCTCTTCTCTCTCCTGGTTGGATCATGTGGTCCAGAATGCATGCTCTCATGCTCTCACAGATTTTGGCTCTCATAGGATCACTCCTCATATATATATATATATATATATATATATATATGGGATACATGGGGCTGCCCCCTAGGGGGAGCTAACTTGGCTCCCCCCGTCCCATTTTCACCATTTTTTTTTTTTGAAAATTTCTTCCATGAATATTCATTACTATATCTCTATATTATGCTATTAAAATTTCGTACGAAACAAAGACTCCTACGACCTCCATCAAGACAGTCATTTTTTAACGGTAACATGATTTTTTAAATCGACCCCGTTTGGATGGAGGTCGTAGGAGTCTCTGTTTCGCATGAAATTTGAATGACATAATATAGGGATTTAATAATGAATTTACACGATTCTAGATTTTAAAAATAAAAAAATATGTCAAAAAGCGGCGAGGGGAGCTAAGTTAGCTCCCCCTAGGGGGCATTCACATTTTTTCCTATATATATATATATATATATGGGGAAAATGGGGCTGCCCCCTAGGGGTAGCCAACATGGCTGCCCCCACCCCATTTTTGGCAAATTTTTTTATTTTTTTGGAAAAATAAAACCATGTATATTCATCCCTATATCGCTCCTATATGCCATTCGAATTTCGTCAGAAACAAAGACTCCTACGACCTCTATCCATACGTCATTTTTTTAACGGTCACAGGATTTTTTAAATTGACTCTGCCTGGATGGAGTCCGTAGGAGTCTCTGTTTCTGACGAAATTCGAATGACATATAAGAGGGATATAGGGATGAATATACATGATGATATTTTTCAAAAAAATTAAAATATTTGCCCTGCCCCCTGGGAGTAGCCAACTTGGCTACTCCCACCCCTATTTTCCCCTCATTTTTTTATTTCTTTGGAAAATAAAAATTTGTATATTCATCACTATATCCCTCTAACATTCTATTAAAATTTCTTCAGAAACAGAGACTCCTAGGCCCTCCATCCAAACGCCATTTTTTTAACGGTCGCATGATTTTTTAAATCCACCCTGTTTGGATGAAGGCCGTAGGAGTCTTTGTTTCTGATAAAATTTTAATAGAATGTTAGAAGGATACAATGATGAATTTACAATTTTTTTATTTTTCAACGAAATAAAAAAATGAGGGAAAAGTAGGGGTGGGAGTAGCCAAGTTGGCTACTCCCAGGGGGCAGCCCCATTTAACCCTATATATATATAGGGGTTGATGGGGTTGCCCCCTGGGGGCAGCCAACAAGGCTGCCCGCCCCATTTTTGGGAAAATTTTTTATTTTTTTGGAAAATATCGTCATCTATATTCATCCCTATATCCCTCCTATATGTCATTCGAATTTCGTCAGAAACAGAGATTCCTACGGCCTCCATCCAGACAATATCGATTTTAAAAATCTTGCGACCGTTAAAAATGACGTTTGGATGGAGGCCATAGGAGTCTCTGTTTCTGACGAAATTCGAATGACATATAGGAGAGATATAGGGATGAATATACATGAAATATTTTTCCAAAAAAATAAAAAAAATTGCGAAAAATGGGGTGGGGGCAGCCATGTTGGCTACCCCTAGGGGGCAGCCCCATTTTTCCCATATATATATATATATATATATATATATATATAGAGAGAGAGAGAGAGAGAGAGAGAGAGAGAGCGGGGGGAGTGATCCTATGAGATGAGATTTTGTGAGATAGAGAGATGGGAGATTCTAGACCACAAGTTCCTCTCTTCTCTCTCCTGTCTGTCTCTCTCCTGGTTGAAACTAGTGGTACAGAATCTCCCATCTCACTATCTCATCAAAATCCCATCTCATAGGATCGACCCTACACACACACACACACACACACATATATATATATAGGGGGCCTTTTAAATGAGACGTGGTCCTTCCATCCCTAAGGAAGGCCAACGATCTGGGCCATCGGATTCAAATCCAATGGTATCTTCAATTTTGTTGCCCAAAAGGGCATTTTGGTCATAAACTTTTGCATTAATTATGCATGCAAATTAATATTCCGAAATACTAAATTTAACTATTTTTATTTTTGGTATTTTTCGCAATACCATATTTAAAAAAAATCCAATTTTGTGCTGGACGATATTATCTCGAGCATATATTTGTATCCTCATGCATTCTTTTGTAGAATTTAAGGTCCTTTTGTAATGACTGCATGTTTTTTTGTAGAATCTGTTGTTCATTCTAAACGTCGGCCATTATTTGTAATTTTTGCATGGTTTTTTGTAAAATACAATTCATATTCGTAATTAATGTGTGGTTCTTTGTAACGATTGTATGGTTCTTTGTACAATAAAATTTGTATAGTTTTTTGTAACAATTGTGGTAGTCATTCACGCTTAATTGATTCGAATATACAAACCAAATTTGTATAAAACACATCTAAAATGTATAATACACATCTAAAATGTGTAATGCACATCAATATATACAAGATTTATAAAAAAAAATACAATTTTCATTTGCAACCATTTGATTTTTAAAATATATACCAAATAGTATAATACATATCAAAATTGTATAATACACATTAATAATGTATAGTATACATCAATATTGTATAGTACACATCAATATTGTATCAAACTACGAATCTTTCTTCATCCAGGACTAGTTGCAGCACCGTGTACACGCATCGGCAACAGAGATGAACGACAGAGATGAACAACGGCCTTCCTCATGATAACAATGGAGATGAACGTCGGAGACGAACGATAGAGATGAACGACGATCTCCTCGCAGCGGTCAAACCAAAGCAAAGCAAATCAAATCAAATCAAATAAACATGTTTTGGAAAAAAATCAGAGACGCCCAAACCAAAGCAAATCAAATAAAATGATCTTCTCACGAACTATACTAATACGCAGATCTCATTCTCGCCCATCCGATCTCCTCCTGATGAACTAATCCGCTTGTCGTCCTCTTCCCCATGCCACTGTCAACACAAGAGAATGATGCCTCACTCTATGATGGACCTGAGGCTCAAATAATGCTTGATTTTGAAGCTGCTAAATCCTTCTCTTCAGAATATGGTTGCCCATTCCTCCATCTCCCTCTTGACAGAACCGAAGGCTGTCATCATGCCAACGTCATCAAAGAGTTGCGCTTCGAACAGCTCTTTGTCGGTCTTATCAAAGCTAAACACCATGTCGTATATGATGACATTTCCACCCTTTGGAGGTATAGCCTCTCTGCACGTTTTCAAGATCCTTACGTAGTCATCATTGTTCCAATCATGCAGAATTTGCTGCACATAAACGTAAAGACAGGAAGAGCATGAAAAGAGGCCCACACGTTGATAGATATATATGCACCACTATGGTAATTAACGAAGGTTTAGGTACCTTGAGAAGTATGGCATCAACTGTAGGAATATGTTCAAACATGTCCCCAGCAATCATATCAACTTCACCGCTACTCTCTGGCACAGCTTCAGCAACAACATGTGGCAGATCCATCACCACGCACTTGATCTGGGGGTAGGCCATGGCGGGTGAATCCTCCACTCTGATGCAAGCCATCGTCAACGAGTGCCGAGACGTATTCAAAGGTATCCGCTCATTAGTCGATGTCGACGGAGGGACTGGGGTGCGCGTCAAAATATTTAGGGTTTCCAATTTTGAATAAGCAATTAAGTTGACATTAGTGGAGGAGATAATTGAGGTAGTTACATTCTATATTTATATAATGTATAAAGACCAAAATGGGTTTTTGTTTAATTTATAAATAGAATTAACATGTCATTAATTCCGACCACAAGATCAATTATGAATGGCTGAGATCGTTGGCCTTCCTTAGGGATGGAAGGACCATGTCTCATTTGAAAGATATCCTATATATATATATATATATATATATATATATATATATATTGCGTAAGGTCGATGCAGTGAAGCACGATTGCATAAGATCTTTTGCTTCATTTCCTATCACAAAGAATTAAGTTGGGATCAATGAGAAACTCTTAAGTACTTAGAAAGTAGTGAATTAGTAAAGAATGATGTAGGAAGAGCAAGTAAAGAAAAGGCATTGGTTCTACACTTATAAGGGCTTAAAACCCATTTAGCGAAGCTAATGTGTGATTGATGAAGGGACGTGGTTGGTGGCCAATTAGCCATTCCCATACAAAATGAATGCTTTTGACAAAATTAGTTGATTGAAAAATATTTTAATTAGTTGTACCGCAAGATTAGTTTGCTATTAGGTTATCCAAATATTACCATTAGCTATTTGACCGTTGAAATAATCGTTCAATAACATTAGCCAACCGATCGAAGTCATTACTCATGTGGAGCAAAATTAGTCGACTGTAATTCAAGTAAACAAGGTCGATTAATCATAAAAACTGAAGTTGAACTAGATTATATGCTATGCATATGCATGAGGTTTGCAATGTAACTCTCTCATCGAGTAAAATCTCTACATTGATTCGTGTAGCTTGTTCACTATCTATGATAGCGTAGATAGAGATTGCACCAATTCATATTGTCGTTATGTTCTTTGCTAGGTGTAAGACAAGCTACATAAGACCAACATTTTTATCATCATTAAATCGTGCATGTGTGGAAGCATGTCGCCCATAATTCCTTCTAAGTGGTCGACAAGTATCATGGAAAAGTGTCAAGTATTATGTGAGTGTTTTCTTTATCATAGAAGCTAAATTCAAGGCATACTTTGAGGCCGCACTTTTATGTATTATGGTTGTGAACTCTATTTTTGGTGCATGATATATCTATTGAAAATCTATTATGATAGTTCTAAACTTCCTCAAAGTAATTAGAACTCTACTTACGCTAACACATGGAATTGAATTACTTTATAATGAAAAAAGTGTTCAACATAGAACATGTTCATTGAATATTAGGTCCAAGCTTAGAATATGTTCATTTAATATTAGGTCTGAGATTGTGCTCGTAGATCACTGATCGAATGCTTATCCAAAACAACTATTTATTATAATGTAAGTATATGCATTATGGAAAATCATTGTTGTAATATATTTGGTATGTGTACGATTTTTTCGTGTTACATTTTTCGAACACATGGACCCTATAATAATCATTTATCTATGTATCACTACAACAAAATTGGGTTATAATAACTTTTTTTCAAAATCTGTCACTAAATTAGTCGTTGTTAAATATACAAAGATGATATTATTCATTGTGAAATGATTTTTCATACTTGAAATTAGCGATGAATATCAAATCGGTTGTTATATCATTAGCAACGGTCCACATAACGTTGCTTACCCATTGCTATTTTTCAAACGCCTAATTATTCGTCGCTGAATTTTGAACTAAAAAATAGCTACGACTAGTTGATATTTTGGAAAATAGAAATGGATAAACATTGCTATATGGATCGTTGCAAAAATAGCGACATATATAATATTCGTCGCTAATTTCAAGTACAAAATCTGATTTTGCAATTAATAGTATCGTCGTTATATATTTAACACTGGCTAATTTAGTGACAGATTTTGAGAAAAAAACGTCATTAAAGCTCAATTTTGTTATAGGGTATCCTTTTACTATATGATATTATAAATGAATGGCTATGATATGAGATAGTTGATAACTCTTAGAAATGAGATATTATATTGAAGGTTGTATTTACCTCCTTTAAAAGTCTTGTTAATTTAGGCTTATGTTTGACATGTTGAAGGAACAATACTTAACAAATGTGATATGCGTTGGGCATGATACATTTTTTTAATTCAAGGAATTGTATATCCAAGGTAATTAACATGGAAAGAAGATTCGATTTACAGTGCATGAAAAGTTAATACTTGTCCGTTACAAAATTATATGAATGAAACAAAAGAACGGGTTGATTAAAATGACCGGATTCTATTATGTGATCTATGTGGAAATTGGGTTGTTTGGAATGATTAGAATGATCAGAATGCAACTACTGATATTATAGTTGCACGCAATACACGAAGAAGAGACTGCAAGATGGATCATAAGACAGAAAATAGTTATGGAAGTTTATTGGTCTATAAACACCTCCTCTTGTTATCGAAGATTAACGTAAATCAGAGTACAATTATTAAATGTCTGATTATATATATATATATATTATATATAGGGTTAAATGAGGCTACACCCTGGGTGTAGCCAATTGGCTACTCCCACCCTCATTTTCCCCCATTTTTAAATTTTTTTTGGAAAATAAAAAATATGTATATTCCTCACTATATCCCTCTAATATTCTATTAAAATTTCGTCAGAAACAGAGACTCCTATGCCCTCCATCTGAAGGGGGTCATTTTCAGCAATTCTGAGACCGTTAAAATTTGACAGTCTTGATGGAGGGGATAGAAGTATCGAATTAAGTCGAAATTTGAATGACATCATGGTGGCATATTGTGATCTAAATTCCAATAGGTTTCATTTAAGAAAAATAAAAAAATATAGGGGAAAAGAGGTGGGAGCATGTAAGTTAGCTACATCCAGGGAGCATACTCCTTTTTCCCATATATATATATATATATATAGGTAAAATGGGGCTGCCCCCAGGGAGTAGCCAACTTGGCTACTCCCACCCCTATTTTTTCCTCATTTTTTTATTTTTTTTGGAAAATAAAAATTTATATATTCATCATTATATCCCTCTCACATTCTATTAAAATTTCGTCAGAAACAGAGACTCCTAAGCCCTCCATCCAAACGTCATTTTTTTAACGGTCGCTGGATTTTTTAAATCGACCATGTTTGGATGGAGGCCGTAGAAGTCTCTATTTCTGACGAAATTTTAATAGAATGTGAGAGGGATATAATGATGAATATATAAATTTTTATTTTCCAAAAAAATAAAAAAATGAGGGAAACATAGGGGTGGTAGCAGCCAAGTTGGCTCCTCCCTGGGGGCAGCCCCATTTACCTCATATATATATATATATATAGGGTAAAATGTGTATGCCCCCTAGGGGGAGCTAACTTAGCTCCCCCTGCCCCTTTTTCACAATTTTTTTAATTTTTTTGAAATCTAAAACCATGTAAATTCATTATTAAATCCCTATATTATGTCATTCAAATTTCATGCGAAACAGAGACTCCTACGACCTACATCCAAACGGGGTCGATTTAAAAAATTCTGTTACCGCTAAAAAATGACTGTCTGGATGGAGGTCGTAGGATTCTTTGTTTCACAACAAATTTTAATGACACAATATAGGGATATAGTGATGAATATTCATGGAAGAAATTTTCAAAAAAAATTAAAAACATGGAGAAAATAGGGCGGGGGTAGCTAAGTTAGCTACCTCCTGGGGGAAGCCCCATTTTACCCATATATATATATATATATATATATATATATATATATATATATATATATATATAGAGAGAGAGAGAGAGAGAGAGGGCTGATCCTATGAGAGGAGGCCTTTATGAGAGGATGAGAGCAGGTAACGTGAGCCGTTGGATTTGAACTTTGAGCAGCGGACCTGATTAAAACAGAGAACCCATGCCTGTACACTATTTGACGGTACAACTCCCCATGTATGCCATGCAAATCGTGGTTCCTCCCCAGCTTTTCGTCAAAGACCTCTCCGGTGCTCACGTAATGGCCATGCGAGGTCTCCCCGATCTACACTCCGTGAGCTCCCGTACCCTTGGTCGTCGTCCGGCGTTGCCGTCTTCAGCTTCAGTGACCCCTTCGAGCTCCTTGCCCAGCGTGCACCTCCCAACATCGCCGTCTGAACTGGTGTATGCCATCTCGATCGATATGTTTCAGAGCTTCTCGCTAACCTTAGGGTTAATGCTTGAACTTTAGCCCTGGCTCTCGTCAACTCCAGGCTCCACGAGTTGTACTGTTATAACTATATTGACACAAGGATTTGCCTCTCTTACACATACGTAACCACTCACCCTCTCTAAAAGCACCTCATGCAGACTATTTACAGGGTTGGTATTACTTGCGAATGGTGTATAGCATGCAGTGTTGTATGGACAATAGAGTTACTTGATGCCCATATTTATATGTAATTATTGTTTGCCCAGTTTCTCTGATGACAAAATAACGTAAACTATATATAGAGTAAATCTTAAAGATAGTGAAATTTGCCTCGCAAAACAGATTACCTCAGCATTGGAATCAGTTATGAGTCTCCATATTCGGGGCTTCCTTTTAATTAGTTTAAGTAGAATCTGAACAGTTTGTATAAAGCAAGGATCTGGTTAATGTAACTTTCATGTGACCTATTCACTGCTGTTCTAAATTTCTTAAAAAAATGAAAGAAATTTCTTAAAATTTTAGATATAACACTTCACGAATGGTATTGACGATTAAGTTTTGCATCAACTAAACATTTTAGATGATTCTATGTTTGCAACTTTCGATAATCTGCAGTGCGGTTTATCATGCAAGGCCAACACACGTGAAGGTGGCGATCGGCTCCAGCCCACTTAGGCCAGGGGCTCGCAAGGGTGAGAAGTCTGGATATAGATCGATTGAGATGGCACGCACGAGTTCAGAGGGAGATGCTGGGAGGTGCACGCTGGGCAAGGAGCTCGGATGGGAGATAGGTCGATGGAGATGGCACACACGGGTTCAGACGGAGATGCTGGGAGGTGCATGCTGGGTAAGGAGCTCGGACAGAAGATAGATCGATCGAGATGGCATACACCAGTTCAGACGGTGATGTTGGGAGGTGCACGCTGGGCAAGGAGCTCGAAGGGGTCACTGAAGCTGAAGACGGCAACGCCGGACGACGACCAAGGGTACGGGAGCTCACGGAGTGTAGATCGGGGAGACCTCGCATGGCCATTACGTGAGCACCGGAGAGGTCTTTGACGAAAAGCTGGGGAGGAACCACGATTTGCATGGCATACATGGGGAGTTGTACCGTCAAATAGTGTACAGGCATGGGTTCTCTGTTTTAATCAGGTCCGCTGCTCAAAGTTCAAATCCAACGGCTCACGTTACCTGCTCTCATCCTCTCATAAAGGTCTCCTCTCATAGGATCAGCCCTCTATATATATATATATATATATATATATATATATATATATAGAGAGAGAGAGAGAGAGAGAGAGAGAGAGAGAGGAGTGATCCTAATGTGAGGAGCCTTATATGAGAGGATGAGAGGAGGGGATACAGACCGTTGGATCAGACTAGAAAGAAACGGTCCAGATTTTGTTACTTTTTCTGCAATCCCTAATCCCCATCCCCACAATCCGCGGCTCCATTCTGCCAACCCACGGCAGCTACTGCCATCCCTCTCACATCACACCCTCCTCGACCCTCTTCGACATTCACATGTGGAGTGCGCTCCAGTTCTTCTTCTTTCTTGGCTGCAATGGTGAAACTCTCCTTCGCATCACGTGGTGGCCGTGACTCGCACCATCCATTCCATTTCCTCGCGAGTGGTCGTTCTTCTCGACATGGCCCCTCACAATGCGGTGCTCCTCGGCTTGTCGACTACCATTGTGGCAGGAGCAGTGAATCCCTCGGCTCTGCCTTACGATGGATATCCTGCTCGTCTGATTGCAGGAAACCATCTCGTCGGTTTGTTTCAAAGATGGTGTTTACTGGAATATTTTTTAAGAAATCCCCTGTTTTCCTTGTAGGACGCTTTAGACAGTCCATTCATGGGAAATAAAAATGTATCCAATGCATTTCCTCAAAATGTGAAGTACCCAATGTTTTGTTTTGTTCTCGTGCTTACATAGAGTATTTGATGTGTCGTGAGGACATGATTCTGTTTCTTATTTCATGTTAAAGTGGTTTAAGACCTATTATGAGTGGATCCCTCTGGCTATTATACAGTAAAGTTTAATATGTTTGAATGGTTTTGTACTACAAAGGATGAGCACTGTTATTAAGTGATGAGATGGTTTATTTCCCTGAGAACGGCAAGCAACCACGACACATGGAGATGTTTCCTAGTGATGGAAGAAGGCAATATCGCTTCAATATGCTGAACATTTTATGCTTAAAACAATAAATCGCATAGGAACGGTGATTAATACCCAAAACCTATTGTTAATCACATAGGACTGGAGACTAAGGCCCGTAACCTATTGTTATAGCAAATTGGCAACAATCAAATCCATTAACCCATTTTTTGATACATGTATATTCCTCTAAAGTGTAGGGAAGAACAACACCATTTGGAAATTGCATGATACTATCTCCTCTGTGAAAATCCAATTTAATGATGGATTTTAAAGGAGCTAGTGATAGGGGAGTTAATTGAGGTTGTATGGTGGCTATCGAATGCAAGGTCTTTGAACAGGAGGTATTTGTCGCACAGCCAGTTTTATGTCACTATTGAAGGCCATATGATGTTTCACAAACTTGGATGCAACTTGAATTTCCTCAAATGATTTCGCATTCTCAATTGTATGATGTGATGAGATCTACATTTCATGGTACTTAAAAAGATTTATCTACACTTACTACAAGCAAATTGAATGCTGTATCTAAAAAACCATGCTATTGTTATAAGTCATTTTGATATGCAAAACAATCATCTCGACACTAGCGACCTCCTCCCCTCGCTTCGCCTCTAGCGACCTCCTCCGCCCCTTGATCCTATGCCTCCGCACCCCCCACCCTCACCTTGCTCCGCCTCCAGTGCTCTCTCGTTGCTACATCGACCTCCACCTCCTCCGCGAGGTTTTCATGGAGTTCTCCGAGCTCCCCCTCTCTCATCGGGATGTCCTCTCGGAACACCAAATGACTCCTTCTCCCGTGCAGGTTTGCACCCCCCCCCCATATTTCCATCTTCGTAGTCAACACCCTCGTTAATATGTATGCTAAATGCGAGTGACTTGACAGTGCATGCAAGCTAATTGGTAAAGTTTAAAGGGTCTGTCGGGTAAAATTTCCTTTTATTTAAGGAAGCATATTTACATGAACTTACATGAGCAATTAAAAATGGAGTTTATTTGAGAATACATTGAAGTGTTACATCAAAATTTCAGTTATGTGTTTTGTGAAAAACAAGACATAATTCATGAAGAACATGTGATTTGAAACCATCAGTTATTTGCTTCACAAAGCAGAATAACAGGCAGCCACCAACACAGCAAAATTGTTGTGAAATGAGGATATATTTGCATCTGCTACCTAGTTTGCATCACGACCTAATAGAAACAACAAATAGAACATGTAAGATCATTGCACATTATGACCTAAGGCATACAACAAATACAACATTCACATTGCATTCTTAAACCAAGATTTGAATCGACATAAAATCTGTAACTAAACTATTTATTTCCCGATTATGGTGACTGAGATTATTCATAGTCAGACCTGTAATGGTACATCCTTACTTGCTACATCTACTTAGGGAGCCAAACATGCATACACCATCTTGGTTATTTCACCAAACAAATTCCGAGCATTTGTAACATTATATATATATATAGGGACCCTTTCAAATAGGATGCAGTCCTTCCTGAGTTCAGGAAGGCCGCCCCTTTTTTGTATAAAAACGAGTACTTTAGTAGAATACGTATACAATTTGTATTGTAGGTGCACGTTATAAATACAAAGCCACATACAAAACCGCGTATTATAATACAAACATTAAAACTGCACATTATAATACAAAACTGTATATGTATTCTACCAAAGTCATCATGTATTATACAAAAAAGGGGCTGGCCTTCCTTAACTATGGAAGGATTGCGTCCTATTTGAAAGAAATCCTATATATATATATATATATATATTCAGATTCACAAGAGCCTTAGGTGCTCGCATTCACAAGTACATTCAAAGATGCTTCACTTCAGAACATTGTTAGTAAATGGGCTCATGTAACAAGAGGAATGATAAAAAGGAAACTTCGCATGTCCATTTATGTATTCCAGTCAACTCCATCTTTGAAACAAAACAACGGGATGGTTTCCTGCAACCAGACGAGCAGGAGATCCATCGTAAGGTAGAGCCGAGGGATTCACTGCTCCTACCACAACGGTAGTCGACAAGCTGAGGAGCACCGCATTCGTGAGGGGCCATGTCGAGAAGCACAGCCACTCGCGAGGAACTGGAATGGATGGTGCAAGTCACGGCCATCACGTGATGCGAAGGAGAGCTTCACCATTGCAGCCAAGAAAGAAGGAGAACTGGGGCGAACTCCACAAGTGAATGTCGAAGAGGGTCGAAGAGGGTGTGATGTGAGAGGGAGGGCAGCAGCTGCCGTGGGTTGGCAGAATGGAGCCGCGGATTGTGGGGATGGGGATTAGGGATTGCAGAAAAAGTAACATAATCTGGATCGTTTCTTTCTACTCTGATCCAACGGTCTGTATCCACTCCTCTCATCCTCTCATACAAGGCTCCTCCATCCAGACGTCATTTTTTTAACGGTCGCAGGAATTTTTAAATCGACCATGTTTGGATGGAAGCCGTAGGAGTCTCTGTTTCTGACGAAATTTTAATAGAATGTGAGAGGGATATAATGATGAATATACAAATTTTTATTTTCCAAAAAAATGAAAAAATGAGGGAAAAATAGGGGTGGGAGTAGCCAAGTTGGCTACTCCCTGGGGCAGCCCCATTTACCTCATATATATATATATATATATATATATATATATATATAATAGGGTAAAATGGGGCTGCCCCTGGGAGTAGCCAACTTGGCTACTCCCACCCTTATTTTTCCCTCATTTTTTTATTTCTTTGGAAAATAAAAATTTATATATTCATCACTATATCCCTCTAACATTTTATTAAAATTTCTTCAGAAACAAAGACTCCTTGGCCCTCTATCCAGACGTCATTTTTTTAACGGTCATAGGATTTTTTAAATCGACCCTGTTTGGATGGAGTCCGTAGGAGTCTCTGTTTCTGGCGAAATTTTAATATAATGTTAGGGGGATATAATGATGAATTTACAAATTTTTATTTTCCAAAGAAATAAAAAAATAAGGGAAAAATAGGGGTGGGAGTAGCATAGTTGGCTACTCCCAGGGGGCAGCCCCATTTAACCCATATATATATATAGGGTTTGATGTGGCTGCCCCGCCCTTGTTTTTTCCGCAATTTTTTTATTTTTTGAAAAATTTCACCATGTATATTCATCCCTTTATCCCTCCTACATGTCATTTAAATTTCGTCAGAAACATAGACTCGTACGGCCTCCATCCAGACATTCATTTTTTAACGGTAACATGATTTTTTAAATCGGCACCATCTCAATGGAGGCCGTACGAGTCTCTTTTTCTGACAAAATTTGAAAGACATGTAGGAGGGATATAGGGATGAATATACATGGTGAAATTTTTCAAAAAAATAAAAAAAATGCAGAAAAAACAAGGGCGGGGCAACCAACATTGGCTGCCCGCAAGGGGCAGCCCCATTTTGAAAAATTGGGCTGCCCCTTAGGGGTAGCCAACATGGCTGCCCCCACCCCATTTTTTGCAAAATTTTTTTATTTTTTTGAAAAATATCACCATGTATATTCATCTCTATATCCCTCCTATATGCCATTCGAATTTCGTCAGAAACAGAGACTCCAACGACCTCCATCCATATGTCATTTTTTTAACGGTTGTAGGATTTTTTAAATCGACTCTGTCGGGATGGAGGCCGTAGGAGTCTCTGTTTTTGACGAAATTCGAATGCCATATAGGAGGAATATAGGGATGAATATACATATCGATATTTTTTAAAAAAAATTGCCCAAAAATAGGACGGGGCAGCCCATCAACCCATATATATATATATATATAGGAAAAAATGGGGTTGCCCCCGCCCCATTTTTCGGCGTTTTATTTATTTATTTTCTTGAAAAATAAAACCATGTATATTCACCCGTATATCCCTCCTATATGTCATTCGAATTTCGTCAGAAATAGAGACTCCTACGGTCTCCATCGAGATGCTGTTGATTTAAAAAGTTCCGTTACCGTTAAAAAATGACTGTCTGGATAGAGGCCGTAGGAGTCTCTGTTTCTAACGAAATTCGAATGGTATATAGGAGAGATATAGGAATGAATATACATGGTGTTATTTTTCAAAAAAAAAATAAAAAATAGACAAAATAAGGTGGGTGCAGCCATGTTGGTTGCCCCCCTAGGGGGGAGCCACACACACACACATGCATGCATGCATGCATGCATGGATGTATGTATGTATGTATGTATGTATGTATAGGGGTTGATGAGTTGCCCCTGGGGGCAGCCAACATGGCTGCCCCGCCCTATTTTTGGGCAATTTTTTTTGAGAAATATCGACATGTATATTAAAAAAAATTGCCCAAAAATAGAGCGGGGCAGCCATGTTGGCTGCCCTCAGGGGGCAGCCCATAAACCCATATATATATATATATATATATATATATATATATATATATATATATATATATATATATATGAAGATCATTTGGGCCAGCAGAATTCCTTGCAGGGTTAAGGTCTTCCTCTGGTGTTTACGGAGGGGAAGATTATGTGATAAAGTAAGGAGGGGAAGACTGTTTAACATTCCCGACACGCAGTGCGACAGATGTGGTGAACATGCTGAAGATGTAAATCATTTGTTTTTCAGGTGTCCAACGTCTGAACATGTTTGGAAGGAGGTTGGCGCACCGTGGTCTTCGACAGGAGGTATGGCGGAACTCTGGAGGATGGTAAGGTCGGTGGGAGGAAACTCTACAGATGATTGCGCTCTACCTTTTGCAGTTCTTTGGGCAATTTGGGGAGGGAGGAATGATCTCATTTTCAAAAATCAAAGGTTTTATCCGGAGAATGTACTCGCCCACTGTAAATCTCTATATCGGTTCTGGATCGCTGCCTAATGTACTCTTTTTTATTATATTAATACAACGTTCTTGAGGTGAATCCCATCTCGGGAGGTCACCCTCATGTTATTCAATATATATATATATATATATATATATATATATATATATATATATATATATATATATGGTAAAATGGAGATGCCCGCAGGGGTAGCTAACTTAGCTACCCCCGCCCCAATTTCTCTATGTTTTTAATTTTTTTTGAAAATTTCTTCCATGAATATTCATCACTATATCCCTATATTGTGTCATTAAAATTTCGTGTGAAACAGAGACTCCTACGGCCTCCATCCAGACAGTCATTTTTTTAACGGTAACATGATTTTTTAAATCGACCCCGTTTGGATGGAAGTCGTAGGAGTCTCCGTTTTGCATGAAATTTGAATGACATAATATAGGGATTTAATAATGAATTTACACGGTTTTAGATTTCAAAAAAAGTAAAAAAAAGGTTGTGAAAAAGGGGCGGGGGGAGCTAAGTTATCTTCCCCTAGGGGGCATACACATTTTACCCATATATATATATATATATATATATATATATATATATATATATATATATGGGAAAAATGTGTATGCCCCCTAGGGGGAGCTAACTTAGCTCCCCCGCCCCTTTTTTACATAATTTTTTTATTTTTTTTGAAATCTAAAACCGTGTAAATTCATTATTAAATCCCTACATTATTTCATTCAAATTTCATGCGAAATGAGACTCCTACGACCTCCATCCAAACGGGGTCGATTTAAAAAATCTTGTTACCATTAAAAAAGACTATCTGGATGGAGGCCGTAGGAGTCTCTGTTTCACACGAAATTTTAATGACACAATATAGGGATATAGTGATGAATATTTATGGAAGAAATTTTCAAAAAAAATTAAAAAATATAGAAAATGGGGCAGGGGTAGCTAAGTTAGCTACCCCCTAGGGGCAGCCCCATTTTACCATATATATATATATATATATATATATATATATATATATATATAGGTCATATGTGGCTGCCCCTAAGGGAAGCCAACATGGCTGTCCCCACCTTATTTTGGCAAATTTTTTGATCTTTTTTATGAAAAATAACATCATGTATATTCATCCCTATATCCCTCTTATATACCATTCGAATGTCGTCAGAAACAGAGACTCCTACGACCTCCATCCAGACAATCATTTTTTAACGGTAACAGAATTTTTTAAATCGACATCATCTCGATGGAGGCTGTAGGAGTCTCTGTTTCTGACGAAATTCGAATGACATATAGGAGGGATATAGAGATGAATATACACGGTGTTATTTTTCAAAAAAAATTAAAAAAAATTCATGAAAAATGGGGCGGGAGCAGCCCCATTTTTTCATATATATATATATATATATATATATATATATATATGGGTAAAATGGGGCTGCCCCCAAGGGGTAGCTAACTTAGCTACCCCCGCCCCATTTTCTCCATATTTTTTACTTTTTTTTGAAAATTTCTTCCATGAATATTCATCACTATATCTCTATATTGTGTCATTAAAATTTCGTGTGAAACAGAGACTCCTACGGCCTCCATCCAGACAGTCAATTTTTTAACGGTAACAGGATTTTTTAAATCGACCCCGTTTGGATGGAGATCGTAGGAGTCTCTGTTTCGCATGAAATTTGAATGACATGATATAGGGATTTAATAATGAATTTACACGGTTTTAGATTTCAAAAAAAATAAAAAAAATTGTGAAAAAGGGGTGGAGGAAGCTAAGTTAGCTCCCCCTAGGGGGCATACACATTTTACCCTATATATATATATATATATATATATATATATATATATATATATATAGACACACACACACACACATATGGGTAAAATGGGGCTGCCCCCAGGGAGTAGCCAACTTGGCTACTCCCACCCCTATTTTCCCCTCATTTTTTTATTTTTTTGGAAAATAAAAATTTGTATATTCATCGCTATATCCCTCTAACATTCTATTAAAATTTCGTCAGAAACAGAGACTCTTAGACCCTCCATCCAGACATCATTTTTTTACCGGTCGCAGGATTTTTTATATCGACCATGTTTGGATAGAGGCCGTAGGAGTCTCTGTTTCTGACAAAATTTTAATAGAATGTGAGAGGGATATAATTATGAATATACAAATTTTTATTTTCCAAAAAAATAAAAAAATGAGAGAAAAATAGGGGGTGGGAGTAGCCAAGTTGGCTACTCCCTAGGGAAGCACCATTTACCTCTCTCTCTCTCTCTCTCTCTCTCTCTCTCTCTATATATATATATATATATATATATATATATATATATATATATATATGAGGAAAATGGGGCTGCCCCCTACGGGGGGCTAACTTAGCTCCCCCGCCTTATTTTCTTCAAATTTTTTATTTTTTTTGAAATTTTTTCCCGTGAATATTCATCACTATATCCCTATATTATGTCATAAAAATTTCGTGTTAAACAGAGACTCCTATGGCCTCCATCCAGACAGTCATTTTTTAACGGTAACAGGATTTTTTAAACCGACCCCGTTTGGATGGAGGTCGTAGGAGTCTCTGTTTCGAATGAAATTTGAATGACATAATATATGAATTTAATAATGAATTTACATGGTTTTGGATTTAAAAAAAATAAAAAAATTTTGTGAAAAAAGGGCGGGGTAGCTAAGTTAGCTCCCCCTAGGGGGCATACACATTTTACCCTATATATATATATATATATATATATATATATATATATATATATATATATATATATATGGGTTGATGGGGTGCCCCTGGGGGCAGCCAACATGGTTGTCCCGCCCTATTTTTGGGCAATTTTTTATTTTTTTGAAAAATATCGACATGTATATTCATCTCTATATCCCTCCTATATGTCATTCGAATTTCGTCAGAAACAGAGACTCCTACGGCCTCCATCCAGACATAGTCGATTTAAAAAATCCTACGACCGTTAAATAAATGACATATGGATGGAGGTCGTTGGAGTCTCTGTTTCTGACGAAATTCGAATGGCACATAGGAGGGATATAGGGATGAATATACATGATTTTATTTTTATAAAACATAAAAAAATACCGAAAAATGAGGTGGGGGCAGCCATGTTGGCTACCCCTAAGGGGCAGCCCCATTTTCCCCTATATATATTGTATTAGGATTATAATGGAAACATTTATAAAGAAGATGCATGTGTAATACTCATACATTCAAAGATAGTCCCACATCTGAAACTCACAAAGTGTGATTGTTGGTTATAAGTGGTGTGGATTACTACTTGACAACTTAGGATTAAGCATTTTAGGTGATTGTCAACGATTACAATTAGGCCTGAACCTAATAAATTGTCATGGTCAATTTTCCTCGATAATGAATCGGAAATTTAAGCCTGCGACGTTACAGCATGCACAATTGTAATGTGGATCACATTATTGTGATTATCATGTTTATGTTCTAGATTTGTGATTATATATGTACATGCTCATACATTACTTTGTTATTAAGAACCATAGTACAAGAGAAGCACTTTCCCCTTTCTGTATATTAATTTAGTGAAATGGCCCTTCATGGAGGCTCATTTGAGCTTATGTAAGAATGGTTAGCATGAATATAAAGAAGGTAGGCTCAAGTGCGTATTACCACATCTAATGAAGCTGATAATTGGAATCTCCCATATAGATATATAGCTTCACATTCGACATGAATTAAACTGATCTTTTATGCATGTTTTTTTTGTAATTGCTTAAATTCAAATTCTCACAATTATGTTAAATGGAATGTAACACGAATTAAACATAGCCATCCCTCATTGGATCCTTGCGTGGGAGAGGTTGTAACATCCTAACATGTTCTCACATTAGAAACTCGTGAAGTGCGAGAGTGGATTATTAATGGTGGAGATTACTATTTGACAACTTAAGTTTAAGAATTTTGAGTGGTTTGTCAACTTGAATCCATGCCCACAAGTTGTCTGGAATCAATTTTTCCTCGATAACATTTTGAAAATATAAGCATGCAGGTACGGTTGGCTATTAAGTCACGGCTCGATGAGCAAGGAGCGGGCTCGGCTCAATAAGGGCTTGTGAGACTGGCTCATTAAGCTATTGAGCCGAACCCGGACTAGAATTTTAAGCTCGATACCTTAACAAGTTGAGCCTAGCACAGCTCGATAACTCGATAAGGGGTTGGCTCGATAACACGATAAGAGACTCGATAAGGCACTACAACAATAGAGACCTATAGTGACGGTTTTTTTGTTAAGAGTGCAACGAATAAAACGTCACTATACAATCTCGCGATGATTCGTGATTTGTCGTAAGAACCGTTGCTATATAAGCCGTTGTTAAATTTTTAACAACAATTAGTAATCGTTGAGAAATTTCAAATTGCAACGAATAAAAATTGTTGTTAATTTAAATTCTTACAACAAATAAAAACCGTCATCATTGGTATATGCCAACACTTTTTCGTCACTATACAAAAGTTATTATTTGACTCGTCTATGTATAACAACATTTTTTTCGTCACTATTTGCCACAATGCCGACGGATAATTTGTCACAAAAAACCATGGATTGATATAACAACGATTTATTTGTTGTTATCTAAATTAATATACCCATTTATTTGTGGAATATAATTTCATATATTGAGCAATGATTCAATAAATTATTTCATTATGACATCACTCATGAATATCCAAATAAAAATCAGTAATTAAGAACTCACCTAAAAGAACAATCAAACATTAACCAAGCACTATTGTGAAAGAATTAACAACAATCATATATCAATATTTTGTTATAGCGTGGTTTGAAACACCATTAACACCATCCAAATTCTGATGTCTTAAATGCATCCCATTGCTCTTTTTTCTTGAATAGCTTGTAAACAGTCCATTTGATAAATCAGGAACCTATAACATCAAAAAAGTCATAATTAGTATAAATAATGAGTATTTTCAAAAGCATAAATTCATAAGTACTAATATGACGATATAATTGCAATAAAAAATAATTTTATATGACAATATGAACAAACAAGCATTTGATTGTAGAAAGTCTTACCTGAAAATTATGGGAGATAAGGACAAACTGGAATCATGTGACCTAAATCATGTAAAATAGCTCATCCATCCTATAGAATTATTTAAAAAATAGATAAGCTGTGAGGAGATAAGTAAAATAACATTCTTATTTCATCAAACCATGTCATCACCTTTTCAGACTTTTTTAACAAATATAAGGAGAATTTGTCACTATAATAAAAAATCAAAATATACTTAAGAATGCATATTAAAACATGACAAAATGTGTAAGGTCAAAGTTTACTTGAGAAGAAATATCGAAACTGGTTTGCAACGACATGAATAAAGATATCACGAATACATGGCAGCAAGCAAGTTAGTAAGAAAATCACAAGTTACCAAAAGTTTCCAGTTGCAAGTCAGATGACTGTTGCATGATACTTGAAAGACCTGCTTCTGTGATCAAATACCAAATATATCTAAAATACGGTAAATAAGGACTTGAATTTAGCATAAATCTCTTGATGACAGAAACAACTCGTGGAACATTTTACGGGATTTAAATGCTGCTGAAATATAATAAAATGAGGTTATTTCCTTGGAGATCAGAGCAGATCAATTGCTGTCATTGGTATCACAATGGACTCTTCACTGAAAGCAGTTATGACCCTTTATCTATCAACTTCTTGACATGATTTTACTAGTTAGAGCTTATACATTTACAAAATTAGACATGAGCTCCTTACTCATGTCATATAATCCCTAATGTTGGTGTTATTTTATCAGGCTTGAGACATCCATAAGCAACATGAACTAAAGGGTTTTCAAAGAAAAACATAACATCAGTGGTTTAGATTATCATAGCAGAAGCTCCTCCCACCTTTTTTACGTAATACATGGATGACATCATTGAGGGTGGTTGAAGTCATGTTTTATACCCTTTAACAAGAGAGATTTTATGACCTTGCTTTGCTAGATGGTGCTCACTACACCACTTGGACACCTCCCTGCTACTGATGAATACCCATTCATCACTCTTTATTCTTATATTTTAGCGACAAAAACCTTTGCAAATACATGTAGATATGTGTAAATACAAATAATTACCAAAAGCATGCATTGTGTAAAAACTTATAATTAGCATGTTTTTGTGCAAAAATAAAAGAATAAAGATCAAAAAGAAAAGAGAAATATTTAGAATAAATATTGAGCAACCTAACCCAAGGAGGGCTCAGCATGGGCCTGACCGCATCAAAAGCCAAGTAGAGGGAGATAGGTGCTCATGTGTAAATACCTATGTAAATAAATAAATTATATTTTCCTCACCCAAAAATATTTGTAAATATTTTGTAAAAAATTTGTACATATTTATACACTATTAAAAACAAAATAAAATCTAAAAGTCAAAAATCCAAAAATAACCCTTCACCATGTACATAGACCTTGTCTTCTTATTTAGTTAACCTTGTAAATAAATTTATTTATTTTCAAAACTCTTTGTGGATATTCTATGGTATATATTGTAAATAAAATAAATAAAAAGAATTAAAACAAAAATCAAATAAAAATAACAAAAATAAAAAAAAATAATACAAAAAGATATTGTACATATGCCATGCATATAGTTGCACATAACTATTTATTTCACCTATGTATATAAATAATAAAAATAAAATAAAAATACCCTTTTATTCCTCATTTTATTCTATAAATAAATAAAATATAAAATGGGAATAAAATTGTACAAAAATAATAATTAAAAATCAAAAACCCAAAACCTATATATTGTACATATACCTATGTATAGACCTATTATGTAAATACCTTATTTTTATTTCCAAAAATTAATTAAAAAAACACAAAAAAATAGAAAAAAATAAATTAAAAATATTTCATGTTTTAAGTTTTTGAAAATTCGGTCATTTAATGGCCCAAAAAAATCAAATAAAAATGCAATAATTGGCGGCTCCTGATTGGTCCACGGGGGTTTGTTGACCCCGGTCAACTCCCCCCTGTGGACCACTTCACACGGGTCGTGACGCCCGACCCGATTTCCCCGATTTATTGCGTCACGACCCGGTATCCAAATCCGTAAACCCCGTGCTCCGATCATCCCCCGTGCATCCGGGAATCTCGCCCGACACTTTGCCTAGGGATCCGTGCTCAATCGAGCCGGACCCGAGCCCTTCTTCCCGGACCTGCACCCATATATAGCCTGAGCTCCGCCGCATTCATTTCTCATCTTTGGCTCTCCACTCTCACTCCCGTGACCTCCATCGCATCCAGTGAGGTGACAGCTCCCGTTTGCCGGTGTTGCAGCGAGGAGGAGGTGGTCGGACCACTGATCCGGCAGCTTTGCGCCGCCGTGCTCCGCCGCGTGCAGGAGCTCGAGCCTCTGGCAGTGACACCCTTCGAGGCGACGACCAGGAGCTAGCTAGCTCCAGCACAGTCTTCCGCATCACCCAGGTAGCCTTTTAGCTCGCCCAGTTCGCTTAATTTTTGGTTTCCCCCAATTAGTATCTCCGACGTATTCCGTTGATTCCGGCTACATCGCGTATCATTTCGATCATCGGGACACACCATCACCTTCGCCATCCTTCGACGCACCTTCTACGCCCATTCGTTCAACCCAGCTCGCCCCGGAGCTGGGGTTCGAGCTCCACCATCTTCCGCTCGTCGGAGCTCGCTCGCCCCGACCCACAGTCCACCTTCACGCCGCTTCATCGGGTCGAGGCACTTTGCCCTCGACCCGCGAAGCTTCTGGTGCATTTTGCAGGTCAAAAGGAGGCCATCTGAGGCCCCCTCACATCCAGGTCAGGAGCTTGTCGCCGCCGACCTCGCCGGAGCCTCTCCAGGGCTCGGCTGGGTCATCTGAAGCCACCACCAGCTGCGGGACTTCACCGCCGATCTTCTCCGATACTTGGAGGCAGCTGAGGAGGACCCTAGCACGCGCACGAGGCCGGCGAAGCTCGCCGGCTGAGTGTTCGTCCACCATCCTCCACCACCGTCCGATCGCCCCCCCCCCCCCGCTCCAGTTTCTATCGTGGTCGTCCGATCATCGAGGAGCCACAACCGCCCGATCATCCAGCGGGGCGATCTGGGCCGTGAGAGCAGAGAGAGGGAACCACCAGCGCTCGAGACCATTCGATCATCCACGTGGCCTCCTCTGCGCCGTCGATCGGCTCACGTGCGGAAGAGAAGAGAAGCGCCACTCACCAGGACCGTCCGATCATCTACGTGGCGCTCATCCAGCCGTCGGCGTAATAAGGGGTAATTTACCTTAGACCCCCTCGTAGTTTAAGTTTTCAGTCCTAGTCCTGTAAATATTTTAGTCATGTTATTTACGTAGGGTAAATTGCACATTGGACCTCGTGCTCTTTGATATTTGCATTTATACCCCTGTTTGTGTGAGCCACGTGCTTCGTCACGTGTACTTTTGGTTTATTTGCAGTATTAGTCCTGTTGTTCTGGTTGGTTACGAATGAATGAATACTTTCTGGTATTTGCACTTATGCCCCTGTGAGCGTTCTATTTGAACATGTGCGTGTTTTAGTGGGTTAATTGCATAACCGTCCCCGGACTTTTTGGTACGAGTTACCAAAAGGTCCTAGGACTTGGTTTTTATTACCAGAAGGTCCCTGAGTGCCCCAGGCACGCGCCACGCGCGTGACTTGCTGGGAAAATTGCACCGAGACCCCCAGAGCTTTGGGTATTTGCACTTTGGTCCCTGTGCACAGTGCCCCCTTTTGGATTTTGAATAAAATATCAAATCACCTCCAAATCCAACGAAAATTTGACACATGGCTCCTGCCATGGTGTAGGATTTTTGTAGATTTTTGAGGACATTTTTGACCTTGTTTGCTATTTTTAAAAATTCAAAAACATCTATTTTTGGCACTGTTTCACTTGAAAAATCACAAAAAAAATATAAAAAAACCCCAAAAATTCTATAAAAATTAGTTATTGTTCTTTGTGTGTTGTTTGATTTTCTAGCCAATTTTGGCTATTTTTCATTGAGTAAAAACCCTAAAAATCTAAAAACACCTAAAAACTCATAAAAATCATATTAAATAATCTAAAAATCCAAAAACAATAATTTTGGTGCTCAAATTTTCCTTAAATTCTCTAGAATACAGGAAAATTACTTCCAGGGCCATCTGAGATCCTTAAATATTTTATTTTTGGGTTTTGGGCCCTGCTGGACAGTACCTTATCTTTTTAGTACTGTTTGATTTTTAGAAAATAAAATACACTTTATAAAAATCACAAAAATTCACCAAAAACACTTAAAAACCTAAAAAACATAAAAATAATTTTTCTTGAATTTTTGCTTGATTTTTGGTGTGTTAAATAAATTGCTCAAGTGTGCTTGTTTATACTTTCTTTTATTTTCTTCACTTGTAAAAATCCAAAAAAATATAAAAATCATTAAAAACCACTAAAAATATTTTCCCTTTTTCTTTGACTACTTCGTAGGCTTTTTAAGCCAACCCGTGCTCCTTGTGTTCGACCCTGGGAGCTATACCAGGTTAACTATACCAGGTTAATCCCATAGCTAGGACCGCACTTCGTGTTTTGATCTCTGATTTATTTCGCGGTTCGACATTTTTCTTGATATACCTATCTCCGATTGATTGAGGTCGCAACGACCATTCCTTTACCTTTGCCTTAGTCATTCGGAGTGGTTATCAGAATGGCGCCGTTGCCGGGGAGCACGGCTTAGTAGTCATTTTTAGCTTTTTTTCGCGGCTTTTCGAGCTTCGCGGCTTTTGTATAGATTATGTATATATATTTTATCATATTTCTGCCAATAATTTCTGGACTGACCACTTTTCTCTCTATTTCTTGCGAGGGCCCGAGGAGCGAGGGCGGCATTCCTAGGAGCGTCGGTGCACCCGAGCGAAGCGGAGGCGGCTTGTTTCTTCATCGAGCCGCAGGAGAGAGCGAGAGAGAGAGTTGAGTGGGTGAGGATAGTTTAGGGATATTCATTTATTATTGTTGTAATAATACAGGTGTTCAGAGACTTGAACTGTTTGGACTTGACTTAGCGGGTCTGTTTCGCCGAGCACCGGTGTGCTCGGGGGACCCTTAGCGGTTTTTCGCGGTTTTCTCGCGGCTTTCTTTACCTTTTTTTACTGCCTTTCCGGGTTTACGGTTTTGATCGAGCCCCTAGCCGTAGGAATTCTGGTGCTTGTGACGTAATTAGTAGGATCCACACACCTAACTGCTCATCTGTTCCTATAGATCGTTAATTGGACCTACTAATAATAAATAATAAAAATAACTTAGTTGCTTTCCTGAGAGCCTACGCGCCGCGAGCCTGCCCCACAAGCGCTACTCCTGAACTCGACCTGTCGAGAAGAGGAGGGGTGGGCCAAGACCGGACTCTTTGGATCGAGGGCGAGTGACTGAGTAGACGGTTCTGCGCTAGGAATTGCTCATCTAGGACTCGGTTTTTTTCCGTTGCATCATTTAGGTAGTTTTATTCCTGTCTTTAAATTCTGCGCGGATCATATTGCATGTAGAGTGCTGGAGTCAGGTACGCCTTCCTTACTTTGCATGCATCATTGATTTCATCGCGCATCGGCTTTTCGTCTTCTCCCCCTGTTTTCGGACTTAATAATCAGGAGAACCGAAAAATTCGTTAGGCCTTTTGTTTACTCTGAAAAATTATTAAAAAGAAAAACAATAAAATCGGGACTGCTAATCATACTTGATCTTAAAAACCGCTCACCCTAAAAACTTTGTCTTGGGGAGAGCAACCCCCTCATTGTCTGGTTTGGATGCGCGAGAGAGTGACCCGCACCCTAGGTAGAGCCTCCCGGTGTTAGACCCGACCGATTACCGACTTTTCCGTGCGGGCCAGTCGGTTGGGATAGCATCGGATATCCTAACAGGTCACGTAAGCGCTCTGATATTTTGTGTGTTCACCAAAATAAAATAGACAAGATAATTTGACCGAACTTTCACGGTCTTCAGCTCGCGTTGCGTTGGTGAACCGGGGGTTTGTTTTTGATCGTAGTTGATTCCAGATCTCATCCGCACTACTCGCCAGATCAAGATGATGGGTAGACGGTCTCTTAGGCAGCCTCTGGCTGCACCGCTTTCGGGCACGTCTACCCGATCATCTAGGTTGGCTCGTGAGAGCCCAGACCAGCTCTCCGAGCCCGAGTACGATTCCGCCCTGTTCCCCCTCGACCCCCTTTCTTTCGGTACTGAGAGACATGAGCCCGAGGAGAGATTAGCCGATTTGACAGCACCTGAGTTGGGCTCATTTGATTTTGCAGACGTCGCTATGGCAGCCAGATCAGACGATCACTCCAGAGGTCCACAGGGAGATCAGCATGTTGTATTTGACCAGGGGGCGATCAACTTCACCCTGATCGCATCATTAGAGACAGTTCAGCAGCAGTTACGCGATCAGGGAGCATTCATGATAGAGATGAGGCGTGAGTTGGAGAGGCTCAGAGCAGAGCGAGATTCAGAGCAGAGTGAGCCTGAGGAGATGCCTTATGCAGAGGCCGCAGCTGCAGCCGCAGCAGCCGCAGCAGCAGCTGCCGCCGCCGCAGCGGCAGCCGCCGCGGCAGGAGGACCACCACGACCGATGCGGGAGTTGCACAACCCCGGATCGACTTTGATGCATCACTGGGTGGTAGTGCCAGCTATCGTGGGGGGACTTCAAGTTCCCCCCGAACACCTTGCAGTTACTGCCCCGTTTCCATGGGGCTTGCTACTGAGGAGCCCCATCTTCACCTCCAGGAGTTCTTGATGATCTGCAGCACTGTCCACGATCGCCACGTGGACCAGGATACGATCCGGATGATAGCCTTCCCATTTTCACTGGTAGATAGAGCAGCCACCTGGCTGAAGCATTTAGGGAAGTTCGTCTACACCTGGGAGCAGCTCCGCACCGAGTACTTGAAAAAGTACTATCCACTCGGGCGGACGAATGCAGCGAGGGCCCTGATCAGCAACTTCTCCATGTTCCCCAACGAGCAGTTTCACGAGGCTTGGGAGAGGTTCCGAGAGCTCCTAGACAGATGCCCGCACCACGACATATCTAAGCCGAACCTAGTTCAGAGCTTTTTCAGCGGGTTGACGCCAGAGCTTCAGGGTCTGGTGAACGCTTCTTGCGGCGGGTCCTACTTTGCCAAGGACCATGAGCAGGTCTGGGCCATCTACGAGGAGATGTCCGAGAACTATATGGTGATGTCTCAGACCAGGCTCTATACTCAGAAGACCCAGCCACATCAGCCAGGACCCGTGCAGTACCAGCGGATAGCACGGGTAGATGCAGGTCCATCCAGTTCGTCCGCAGTCGCAGCAGCACAGGCAGAGTCATCAGCTGCGGACATGGGTATCATCAGCGAGAAGTTGGACCGCATGGAGCTGATAGAGAAGAAGCAGTGCCAGAGTATCACGCAGATGGAGCAGATGGCACAGGTCTTGAGCGACATGAAGACCCAGCTCATGTGTCTCCAGGAGACACAGACGGCTTCACAGCCCCGTCTTCTGTCGCGAGGCGATACCGGCGGCAGCAGCAGCTCGTCCCAGCGCTCCAGCTCTTCACAGCATCCTAGACAGGTTCACCTTGTACAGGCGGAGCCGTACCAGCAGCCGCAGCCCACCTACCAGTCACCACCATCTCCAGAGATGCAGATGGTGGTCTACCAACCGGATCAGCCTCTGGCAGTACTGCCGCCAGACCCCTTCGATGCAGAGCCGTTGATGGATGTCAACGGGATTTGGTATGACCGCCCCCAGCCTGGGATCCGACGAGACCATCCCGGATTCAGGTGGGGGAGTGGTGGTGCCCAGCCCCAGCAGCAGCCGTCAGGACAGGGAGGGCAGTACTCCCAGCAGAGAGACCAGCACCAGCCGCAGCACCCAGCACACCAGCAGCACCAGCCATCATCCTACGGTCCTCGTCCCTATCAGCAGCAGGGACAGTCTTGGAGACGTGAGCAGCAGGCTCACCAGGGATACCAGCAGCAGCCTCCATCCTACCCCTCTCACCAGCACCATCAGCAGCAGATCCAGCAGCCTCACCCCCAGAGAGGCTACCCGTCGAGCTCCCACGAGAGCCCCGCTTTGGATGACATCGCCCGCCTCCTCACGGACCAGCAGGCCACATTCAGACGGGAGATGGACGAGTTCCGCCAGGAGATGCGGGACCTGGTCAGAGGGAAGGCCGCCATACCTGCCCAGATAGAGCCCAATCCGAACAGCCTCAAGAGGAAATCTGAGCAGGTAGTACATACTGAGTTAGCCACTCCTAGTGACCCTTTTGATGATACTTCTTCGGATCTATTTGATGCTGATTTTGTCACACTTAGGAGCGGTAGGACCCCAGCAGGCGGCGGCGCCTCACCTGAGCTTGACCATGAGGACACTTCACAGGCGCCACATGAGGAGGAGGAGAGCGGTACTGATGCCGCTCCAGATGATGATGGTGGCACTGAGGCCACCAAGGATGCTGATCCCACCGGCGGTACTGAGGCCGCCGCTTCACTAGTTCGAGGAGGTGGTACTGATGCCACCCATTCAGCCGAGCCAGCCAGCGGTACTGAGGCCGCACGACGTCTACCTGCAGCAGCAGCAGAGCAGCCAGCCCGTGGTGGTACTGAGGCCACCGGTGTGTGTACAGAGAGAGATGTTGTTTTTCCTCGCACTCATGTATCTCAGAACTCTGTTATGAATAAAGGAAAAGGTTTACTTTCTTCTGGTCCCACTGTGGTGCATGATGTATGTGTGGATCCGGTCCTTGAACCGCTTAGACCTTTTCCTAGTCCTTCATCTGAGAAGGACCCAGTGATCCCCTTCCCTAGAGCCCTTCAGATGGGGAAGGGGAAGAAAAAAGAAAATCCCAAAAAGAGAGAGCTTGAGGAGTTCAGCCAGAGCATGATTGATCGATTCCACATCCAGCTGACCCTCCAGGAGGCTTTGCAGCACATCCCCCTTCTCCAGCGATCTTTGAGAGACAGGACTACAGTCAGGAGGAGGAGGAGGAACCACACTTCAGAGATCCATGTGCTGACGAAAGCCACGTGTTTTGCGATCCAGAACCGACTGCCAGCCAAGAGGCCAGATTCAGGGGCCCCGTATGTCAGATGCCAGATTAGTGAGCAGAGGTTCGACCGTACTCTTCTAGATAGCGGATCGTCGATCAACCTTCTTCCGGCAGCCCTTCTCGACCGCTTCGAGTTGGGCACTCTTCGACAGAGCAGGACAGTCCTTCAGTTCGCTGATCGATTTATCAAGAGGCCGAAGGGGTTATTACGAGACGTTATCGTCACGATTCAGGGCCTGAAATTCCCCGTGGACTTCGTAGTGTTGGACATGGAGATCCCTGAGTCAGTGACCGATACCCCCATCATCCTTGGTCGTCCGTTCTTGGCCACAGCCAAGGCGGTGACTGATCATGATAGCGGGAAGGTGTACTTTCGCGTCGAGGGCGAGAGTATACAAATAGAGACGGTCGAGGACTACAGAGCCAGACTCAGAGCCAGCTCAGATGCGAGTACCGATTCAGAGCAGCTGACAGACGCAGAGCCAGACATCCACCAGGACTGTGATTTTGTGATCACAGATGATGAGGCAGCTTGGGCAGATCTGGAGAGCACAGACCTGGTTCAGGATACCATAGAGGCAGCAGAGCCGATCCTTGATCGCAGCACGATGTTCAGTGATGGTGGTGCTGAGGCCACCTTATTTTCCGGTGGTACTGATGCCACCGCGGCTGATTCAGATCCCTCGGATTCAGAGTCTGATTGGGCCGATTGTTATGATCAGATGCCAGACCTGAGTTCACCTGAGCCTATAGATGAGGAGGAGGCCAGTGCAGAGCCGAGCAGAGACAGTACAGTTGAGCAGCCTTCTCCAGATCCAGTTTGCGAGAGTACGCTTTCACTTTCCCAGGTAGATTTGGCAGACTTAGCAGCTTTCACTCAGTTCCTTCCGCAGCCAGATTTGCCAGCACCCAGCATTCCAGAGCGAAAGCCGCTCCCTACTTCGCTGAAGTATCGATTCCTTGCGGGCGATCCAGAGATGTACCCAGTCATCATCTCAGCCGAGTTGACTGGAGAGCAAGAATCCCGTCTGATGGGGGTTCTTGAAAAGAACCGCAAGGCGATCGGATGGAGCGTAGCGGATCTCCATGGGATTAGTCCAGCCGTGTGCTCCCACCATATCTATCTTGAGGAGGGGGCGAAGCCGTCGCGTGAGTTCCAGCGGCGACTGAACCCCAACCTGAGAGAGGTCGTGATGAAGGAAATATCAAAATGGTGGAGTGCAGATTTTATTTATCCCATTTCCGACTCCAAGTGGGTCAGCCCCTTGCATGTGGTGCCCAAGAAGACGGGCATCACGACTGTGATCAGTGAGTCGGGAGAGGAGATCGCTACACGAGTACCCACCTCTTGGAGGGTTTGCGTTGACTATAGGAGACTCAACCAAGCCACCAAGAAGGACCATTTCCCCCTGCCTTTTATTGACCAGATCATTGAGAGACTGGCAGGGAAGAGCCATTATTGTTTCCTGGATGGGTACTCGGGCTACAACCAAGTGGCCATCGCTCCTGAGGATCAGGAGAAGACCACCTTTACCTGTCCCTTCGGCACATATGCTTTTCGACGCATGCCATTTGGGCTATGCAACGCCCCTGCGACTTTTCAGAGGTGCATGTTGTCGATCTTTTCGGACATGGTAGGGGAGTGTTTGGAGGTCTTCATGGACGATTTCTCGGTCTACGGCGACGGATTCGATTCTTGTCTTGACTGCCTAGACCGGGTACTCCAGCGATGTATCGAGTTTCATTTGGTTCTGTCATGGGAGAAGAGTCACTTCATGGTGACTCATGGGACGGTGCTTGGCCACATCATCTCCGACAGGGGCATGGAGGTCGATCCGGCCAAGGTGGATGTCATTAGAAAACTCGCACCACCGTCCAATTTGAGGCAGCTACGGTCATTCCTGGGGCACGTTGGATTCTATAGGAGATTTATTCAGGATTTTAGCAAGATTGCCCGACCGTTGACTGACCTCTTGACGAAAGACACCGAGTTCCTTGTCGATGACAAGTGTCTCTCATCCTTTGTGACTCTTCAGCAGAGTGTTATTGAGGCTCCTGTTCTCCAGCCGCCTGATTGGTCTCTCCCATTCGAGATCATGACGGACGCCTCCGATTTTGCCGTGGGGGCAGTGCTGGGACAGAGGAGGGATGGAGTGCCATTTGCCATACACTATGCTAGCCGCACATTGGATTCCGCCCAGCGGAATTATACGGTCACAGAGAAGGAGATGCTAGCAGTGGTGTTTGCCCTAGATAAGTTCAGATCGTATATCATTGGATCTAGAGTGACTTTGTTTACAGATCACACCGCCATCAGGTACCTCATGGCAAAGAAGGATGCCAAGGCCAGACTGACTAGATGGATCCTTCTACTCCAGGAGTTCGACATTGAGATCAAGGATAAGCCTGGAGTCAAGAATGTGGTGGCGGATCATCTTTCCCTATTAGAGCAGCCTGAGGATTCTGAGCAGATTGATCCTATTCGAGATACCTTCCCAGATGAGGCGATCCTTGCTATCGCCTCACTCCCGTGGTATGCCGATATTGTGAACTTTCTCGTTGTAGGGAAAGTCCCACAAGATTGGCCCAGGCAGAGGCTTGAGACCTTCCTTGCGAAGGCCAAGTCCTACCACTGGGAGGATCCCATCCTTTACCACGAAGGAGGGGATAGCGTCTGGCGTCGGTGTATTCCTCAGGAGGAACACCATAGCGTCCTCACTTACTGCCACAAGCTTGAGGCAGGGGGACATCATTCTGGGAGGAGAACGGCACAGAAAGTGCTCCAATCCGGCTTGTGGTGGCCTACCCTCTTCAAGGACTCTGATGAGTTCGTGAAGAGGTGTACTGACTGTCAGAGGATGGGCACTTGTGGACAGCGTGATATAATGCCGATGCAGCCCATTCACTTCTGTGAGGTTTTTGACGCATGGGGCATCGATTTCATGGGTCCATTCCCTAAGAGTCAGGGATTTGAGTACATTCTGTTGGCCGTTGATTATGTTAGTCGTTGGGTTGAGGCTATCCCCACCCGAGCCGCTGATGCGAGGACAGTTTGCAGATTTTTGAGGAAGCATATCATCACGCGGTTCGGGGTTCCACGAGTTCTTATTTCTGATGGGGGGGTCTCATTTCATCAACGACCAGGTGAAGGCACTTGCTAGCGAGTTCGGCATAGATCATCGTGTTGCTACACCGTACCATCCACAGACGAATGGTCTAGCCGAAGTGTCGAATAGGGAGATCAAGACTATTCTGCAGAAAGTCGTCCGCCCTGACCGAAAGAATTGGTCACAGCTTTTGGACTCGGTCTTGTGGGCATATCGGACGTCTTTCAAGACACCTTTGGGCACATCTCCCTTTCGCCTCGTGTATGGCAAGCCATGCCATTTACCTGTTGAGCTGAGGCACAAGTCACTTTGGGCAATCACAGATATTCTTATGGATCCAGATGGTATGGGAGACCAGAGGAGGGCAGAGTTAGCTGCCCTGGAGGAGCTTAGAGATGCAGCTTTCTCAAGCAGCCTACATTATAAGGAGAAAGTCAAGGAGTGGCATGATTCTCATATCAGCCACAAGCATTTTGAGATTGGACAGAGAGTATGGTTGTTTGATGCGAGGCTTAGATTATTTCCAGGGAAGCTACAGAGCAAATGGAAGGGACCTTTTCTCGTCAGAAAGGTGCACGACAATGGTAGTATTGATATATCCGAGTTGTCTTCTGAGAGCACCTTTCGAGTGAACGGCCAGCGGCTCAAGCCATTTCTAGATCATGAGCCGCGGGACGTTATTGTTGCCCCTATTCATTTTGCGTGAGATGTGGTCTCTTGACTCACATCTTTTGCATCTCACGCCTGATTTTCACTGTTCCTCCGCTTGTATAGATCCAGTTGTCCATATCATTCTATTCTTTAGTCCCACATCCCTTTTTCATCTTATGATTATGCTATACTTAGGGTGTACTTTACCCTAAGTATAGGGGGGATGTCGGACCTGCGAGTATTCTTTTCATTCGGTTTGCTCCTGTTTTGCTGCCTATACTTAGGGATATTTTACCCTAAGTATAGGGGGAGCAGACTCTGTATCTTCTTCACTCGGATTTCCCTTCATGTACAGCTTGCTATACTTAGGATTAGTTAATCCTAAGTATAGGGGGAAACCACCGAGTTCCTCTCATTCTATTCATTCATTCGTTCATGTACTTAGCCATTCCTTTTCACTCCCCTTTTACTAAGCACGAGTTATGTCTTCTTCATCGCTCTTGATCACTCTGAGGACATCGTTCGAGCTAAGTATAGGGGGGGTGTGTATATATTTCATATATACTTTAGCCATAACTCGTACTTTATGTGAGTGTGTTAATAAATAAAATAGCTAAAAATCACAAAAATTTAAAAATTTTCATGTACATAAACCTCCTTTATCCTTGCACATACATAGCTAGTGTATAAAGTATTCTTGTAAAAATGATTTCAAAAATCTTTTGTGTAAAGCTTGTGTAAATATTTGTGTATCAAAATTATGTATATAGTACAAAATTTTTCCAAAATGTTTTGAAAAATCAAAAGTTTGCAAAAATCTTTTGTAAATGCTTGTAAATATTTGTAAATATCTTTTTGCAAAACTTGCACTTCATGCATCATCATCATCCATGATTTCAAAACATTTTCCAAAAATTTTGCATGATTGTAAATATTTGTAAATAGCATCTTGTGTACATATATGTATATAATTTTTCCTGGATGAGAGTTGACATTTAAACTAAGCCTGGAATTAAATTGAGAAATGGAGCTTGAAAAAGATCTTAATCCACCTAACTTTAAGAGGAACCTTATAGGATTTAGGTTTAAGGCTTTTCAGGTCCATAAGGACTTAATTCTTTGAGTCCACTAGGCTATGAGCATATGTCATCTTGATGAGCCTAAGTAGAGCACTTAACAACACACGCATGACTCTTAGAGACAATGGCTTGACTTGCACCTGCACTTTACACATGGCTCTCCACGGATGAGGTGGTGAGGAGACAGTTTCCTTTGGCCTGGGGTAGCATATGAGGGTAGTACTTCTAGGCGGAACCTCTCTTCTTCTTCTAGTGAAGGAAGTGCACCTCAACTTGGTCTAGTGGTGATAAAGGCTAAAGACAGAAGCTGTGGGTTGCAATAAAGCTTCAAAAGAGGGATAGTCTACTGGCTCAAGAGGAAATTTCTTGTATATATGCTGCACCATGTAGATATGCTGTACAGAAGTCTTAAAAAAATATGCAAAAATGCAAAAGAACTCCAAAAAAGTGGTGGGTCGGATTGAAAATTTAATAACCCCACCGGAGTGTATATAGTCAAATAAAGCAAAGCTTATGGTATCCATGTTACATCTCATGAAGCTTGCAGCGGGAGACTTAGCTACACTGGCTAGGCTTCCAAAACTCTATACTTCTACCCCCTCTTCTTGAGCCGGTTGCACTTGAACTTAGAAGGGAATACTCCGCTTCTCGAGGAAAGAGTTGCTAGACCGAGGCATTAGAGTTACCAGGTTGAGGGAGGTTGTTTCTTTGTTGCTTCTGAGGTAGGGAGCCACATATCACTTACACTGCATGGAAAGACTCATGGTCATTAGAGTTTGTGTATGTAGACTTGTTCTGATCTGGTTTATTAAGGAGTCTTGTCCATAGATTGGTGGAACTTAGAGGCTGTTGGGTTTTAAGCTTAAGTCCAAATAAGGTTCCGACACATTAATAATCCAAAGATCTGATCGAGCTCCATATTTCAATTTAATGAAGGAAAGTTTAATAATTCAACTTTGATCCATGTACATCCTCTTTTTCTTTTTCTTTTTCTCTCTTTTTCACTTCTTTTTCAAATAAGTATTTGCTAAGGGACTAGCAAAGTTAAGTATAGGGGGGTGATGAATACCCATTCATCACTCTTTATTCTTATATTTTAGCGACAAAAACCTTTGCAAATACATGTAGATATGTGTAAATACAAATAATTACCAAAAGCATGCATTGTGTAAAAACTTATAATTAGCATGTTTTTGTGCAAAAATAAAAGAATAAAGATCAAAAATAAAAAGAGGAAATATTTAGAATAAATATTGAGCAACCTAACCCAAGGGAGGGCTCAGCATGGGCCTGACCGCATCAAAAGCCAAGTAGAGGGAGATAGGTGCTCATGTGTAAATACCTATGTAAATAAATAAATTATATTTTCCTCACCCAAAAATATGTGTAAATATTTTGTAAAAAATTTGTACATATTTATACACTATTAAAAACAAAATAAAAATCTAAAAGTCAAAAATCCAAAAATAACCCTTCACCATGTACATAGACCTTGTCTTCTTATTTAGTTAACCTTGTAAATAAATTTATTTATTTTCAAAACTCTTTGTGGATATTCTATGGTATATATTGTAAATAAAATAAATAAAAAGAATTAAAACAAAAATCAAATAAAAATAACAAAAATCAAAAAAAAAAATAATACAAAAAGATATTGTACATATGCCATGCATATAGTTGCACATAACTATTTATTTCACCTATGTATATAAATAATAAAAATAAAATAAAAATACCCTTTTATTCCTCATTTTATTCTATAAATAAATAAAATATAAAATGGGAATAAAATTGTACAAAAATAATAATTAAAAATCAAAAACCCAAAACCTATATATTGTACATATACCTATGTATAGACCTATTATGTAAATACCTTATTTTTATTTCCAAAAATTAATTAAAAAACACAAAAAAATAGAAAAAAATAAATTAAAAATATTTCATGTTTTAAGTTTTTGAAAATTCGGTCATTTAATGGCCCAAAAAAATCAAATAAAAATGCAATAATTGGCGGCTCCTGATTGGTCCACGGGGGTTTGTTGACCCCGGTCAACTCCCCCCTGTGGACCACTTCACACGGGTCGTGACGCCCGACCCGATTTCCCCGATTTATTGCGTCACGACCCGGTATCCAAATCCGTAAACCCCGCGCTCCGATCATCCCCCGTGCATCCGGGAATCTCGCCCGACACTTTGCCTAGGGATCCGTGCTCAATCGAGCCGGACCCGAGCCCTTCTTCCCGGACCTGCACCCATATATAGCCTGAGCTCCGCCGCATTCATTTCTCATCTTTGGCTCTCCACTCTCACTCCCGTGACCTCCATCACATCAAGTGAGGTGACAGCTCCCGTTTGCCGGTGTTGCAACGAGGAGGAGGTGGCCGGACCACTGATCCGGCAGCTTTGCGCCGCCGTGCTCCGCCGCGTGCAGGAGCTCGAGCCTCAGGCAGTGACACCCTTCGAGGCGACGACCAGGAGCTAGCTAAGCTCCAGCACAGTCTTCCGCATCACCCAGGTAGCCTTTTAGCTCGCCCAGTTCGCTTAATTTTTGGTTTCCCCCAATTAGTATCTCCGACGTATTCCGTTGATTCCGGCTACATCGCGTATCATTTCGATCATCGGGACACAACATCACCTTCGCCATCCTTCGACGCACCTTCTACGCCCATTCGTTCAACCCAGCTCGCCCCGGAGCTGGGGTTCGAGCTCCACCATCTTCCGCTCGTCGGAGCTCGCTCGCCCCGACCCACAGTCCACCTTCACGCCGCTTCATCGGGTCGAGGCACTTTGCCCTCGACTCGCGAAGCTTCTGGTGCATTTTGCAGGTCAAAAGGAGGCCATCTGAGGCCCCCTCACATCCAGGTCAGGAGCTTGTCGCCGCCGACCTCGCCGGAGCCTCTCCAGGGCTCGGCTGGGTCATCTGAAGCCACCACCAGCTGCGGGACTTCACCGCCGATCTTCTCCGATACTTGGAGGCAGCTGAGGAGGACCCTAGCACGCGCACGAGGCCGGCGAAGCTCGCCGGCTGAGTGTTCGTCCACCATCCTCCACCACCGTCCGATCCCCCCCCCCCCCGCTCCAGTTTCTATCGTGGCCGTCCGATCATCGAGGAGCCACAACCGCCCGATCATCCAGCGGGGCGATCTGGGCCGTGAGAGCAGAGAGAGGGAACCACCAGCGCTCGAGACCATTCGATCATCCACGTGGCCTCCTCTGCGCCGTCGATCGGCTCACGTGCGGAAGAGAAGAGAAGCGCCACTCACCAGGACCGTCCGATCATCTACGTGGCGCTCATCCAGCCGTCGGCGTAATAAGGGGTAATTTACCTTAGACCCCCTCGTAGTTTAAGTTTTCAGTCCTAGTCCTGTAAATATTTTAGTCATGTTATTTACGTAGGGTAAATTGCACATTGGACCTCGTGCTCTTTGATATTTGCATTTATACCCCTGTTTGTGTGAGCCACGTGCTTCGTCACGTGTACTTTTGGTTTATTTGCAGTATTAGTCCTGTTGTTCTGGTTGGTTACGAATGAATGAATACTTTCTGGTATTTGCACTTATGCCCCTGTGAGCGTTCTATTTGAACATGTGCGTGTTTTAGTGGGTTAATTGCATAACCGTCCCCGGACTTTTTGGTACGAGTTACCAAAAGGTCCTAGGACTTGGTTTTTATTACCAGAAGGTCCCTGAGTGCCCCAGGCACGCGCCACGCGCGTGACTTGCTGGGAAAATTGCACCGAGACCCCCAGAGCTTTGGGTATTTGCACTTTGGTCCCTGTGCACAGTGCCCCCTTTTGGATTTTGAATAAAATATCAAATCACCTCCAAATCCAACGAAAATTTGACACATGGCTCCTGCCATGGTGTAGGATTTTTGTAGATTTTTGAGGACATTTTTGACCTTGTTTGCTATTTTTAAAAATTCAAAAACATCTATTTTTGGCACTGTTTCACTTGAAAAATCACAAAAAAAATATAAAAAACCCCAAAAATTCTATAAAAATTAGTTATTGTTCTTTGTGTGTTGTTTGATTTTCTAGCCAATTTTGGCTATTTTTCATTGAGTAAAAACCCTAAAAATCTAAAAACACCTAAAAACTCATAAAAATCATATTAAATAATCTAAAAATCCAAAAACAATAATTTTGGTGCTCAAATTTTCCTTAAATTCTCTAGAATACAGGAAAATTACTTCCAGGGCCATCTGAGATCCTTAAATATTTTATTTTTGGGTTTTGGGCCCTGCTGGACAGTACCTTATCTTTTTAGTACTGTTTGATTTTTAGAAAATAAAATACACTTTATAAAAATCACAAAAATTCACCAAAAACACTTAAAAACCTAAAAAACATAAAAATAATTTTTCTTGAATTTTTGCTTGATTTTTGGTGTGTTAAATAAATTGCTCAAGTGTGCTTGTTTATACTTTCTTTTATTTTCTTCACTTGTAAAAATCCAAAAAAATATAAAAATCATTAAAAACCACTAAAAATATTTTCCCTTTTTCTTTGACTACTTCGTAGGCTTTTTAAGCCAACCCGTGCTCCTTGTGTTCGACCCTGGGAGCTATACCAGGTTAATCCCATAGCTAGGACCGCACTTCGTGTTTTGATCTCTGATTTATTTCGCGGTTCGACATTTTTCTTGATATACCTATCTCCGATTGATTGAGGTCGCAACGACCATTCCTTTACCTTTGCCTTAGTCATTCGGGGTGGTTATCAGCTACCTACTTGGATTTCCCTTGAATGAACTTTATGGCTACATCAGATGACTAGAATCCTATCCTAGAAAAATATAGAGACCATTCACCAATTGGCCCTCTAGGTTACTATTAGGAGGGGGTAGATTGATACTACTTGGATCCTTGGTGTCATACTTCATCTCCCCCATTGTGTTACCTATAAATATATCAAAGAGACCAGATGATATGCCAAAAATGATTTTCACTGGAGGGGGAATGCCCTTGGTTAGGCATCACTGGAGGGGGAATGCCCTTGGTTAGGCAGGGTGAAGTATGCAAGCATGTGATTGAATGTGGTATTGGATTCAAAGATGTAATGCATCGGCCTCTTCCCTCTTTTTTCTGTTACTAGAGATTACTGCCCGCAAGGTTTTGAAAGTTTTGCCAAATAACCCATGTTGTTTGTCCTGCATGGAAGCTAGCCATCCAAAACTATTCCAACAACCAAATTGATCACTAAGATTAGCCAATAAACATTCATATCGCTAATATGTAAAGTAAATTGTTTTACTCGAAAATAACGACTCTTCTTTGTTATTTTTGCCAATGTGAACACACCGTACAAAATAACACCCACCAGAATTATGAAAATAAGAGACACAACCACAAGGGGTGGTTACTTCCATTATGGAAATGGGATACCTGATACAAGGACTGATACATAGACCGCTGCCAAAAAAGCATTATGACTTTTTCCCACTTTATCCTTTGATAGATCTTCAGACTTCGACTCTACCGGATATTGACTTTCAGACTTCTGAGAGATCGTAAAAACTTGGATTAAATGAGCTAAATAACTAGGGAAAAAAAGATAAAATAGCTTTGAGATTCTTCCCCTATCTTTTTGGATGCTGGAGGGGAGAAAGGAGGACGAGAGCAGAAAAGGCTCTGGCAACCCCAAGGTGATTTAGGATTCCATGCATATCTCTTCACAAAACATGTCATTTCAACTTATTTTGAGAAGCTTTCTAATGATTTTAAATTGGGTAAGATGATTTTGAATCGATTTCTACAAGTCTTTCCATAATAATCGTCATTCTTGATTAATTTCTACAACTAGGGAAGTTCTGGGAAGAGTCTTTCTGGCATGAAAATCAACTTGACGAGTGTTTTTGTGAAAGAAAAAAAGGCTTCTACCATATAGGTGAAAATCAACTTGATGAGTGTGAACACCATTTGTTTATAAAAAGTTTAAAAATCCAACATCATAATATTAACGATAACAATGTAAACTCCTATTTAATGATAAAATTTCAAAATAAAATCATCAAATATATTGATATGTTCTCAACAAAGAATTACAAAATTAGGACCTACTTGAATAATCAAATATATTGATAAGTATTCATGTAAACCCATTGTTTCATGTTATGTATAACCAATACAATTGGCAAAGTGATATATATTGTATTCATTAATCTGTATGGGTTAAATATATCACTAGATTATCCAAAAAAAATATCTTTAATGGGCAATAACTCAAATGGGCAAAGTTCTCTTAAGAGTTCCTAAAAATAACAATTGAAACAAAAAATTTCAAACTACAAAGAACACAAATATTACCTTCATGACAGAACATGCAACATGTGCACACTCCCTTCTTATGCTCCTCAATTCAATAGTACCATGTTAGCTCACCATGTCTTTTTCACTACAAAAAATGGTGATAAGACACGATATCAAAAGCATACAAATAAGGTATGTGCAATTTAAGTGGTTGATTATCAACCACATGAGTATCACTAGATAATCCAAAAAATACCTTTAATGGATAATAACTCAAATGGGCAAAGTTCTCTTAAGAGTTCATAAAAATCACAGTTGAAACAAAAAAAAATTCAAACTACTAAGAACGTAAATATTACCTTCACGACATAACAAGCAACATGTGTCCACCCCCTTCTTATGTTTCTCAATTCTATAGTACCATGTTGCTCATCCTGTCTTTTTCACTACAAAAAATGGTGATAAGACACGATATCAAAAGCATACAATTAAGATATGTGCAATTTAAGTGGTTGATTATCAACCATTTGAGTATCACTAGATAATCCAAAAAATACCTTTAATGGACAATAACTCAAATGAGCAAAGTTCTCTTAAGAGTTCCTAAAAATCACAGTTGAAACAAAAAATTTCTAACTATTAAGAATGTAAATATTACCTTCACGACAGAACATGCAACATGTGCCCACCCCCTTCTTATGTTCCTCAATTCAATAGTACCGTGTTAGCTCATCATGTCTTTTTCACTAAAAAAATGATGATAAGACACGATATCAAAAGCATACAAATAAGGCATGTGCACTTTAAGTGGTTGATTATCAACCATTTGAGTATCAAATTCTATATTCTTGATGTTTGGAGTACACTTGTCGATGAACATATTATATATATATATATTGATATAATTTAGACATAATTCATGATATGTTGGTTGTGTATTTATATTTCAAAAAGACATCATGCCCCTATATGCTTCGTATTATTAGCATAGAATCAACAACTTAAAAAATCAGCAGTTACTCAGTTTACTATTTAAATTAGATTTCACAGTAGATATTTAGGATTTAGAGCATAAAACAATGATTCTGCATGCAACAAAGATCCAGAAATTGAAGCATGTATCAATGCTTGTCATAAAAGAGACTCGGAAACTAAATAAGAGAAGGAAACTATACATTGATTTGAACGTGCAAGATTGACTATTTTGTTCAAGTCTAAAACAGAAATTGGGCTAATCCATGATCAAATTCTTTAATATTCAACCGTTCTTTTCTGTATGTCCCATAGCATTACCAAATGTAGTAATATTTCATAGCATTACCAAATGTCCATGCACTTAGATCTACAGAAATAGTGACATAGAACTGATCTATATCAGAAGGTGGTCTTTACTATAAAATCTCACATTTCATCTTTGAAACTGGTTGCAGTGATATAAATAGAATATGATAATGGCGAGTGATGCACATAAACCGTAATTTGAAACAACATGATTCAAAGTAATCATGGCATTCTGAATTTTGAAACTTATGCAATCCACACAAAATAATAGTCTTCTGGAGAAAAAATGTGTAAAATTGATGGTTAGCATTACTTTTTGTAAAAATTACCCCAGATGTGAAGTGCAGTTGAATAAGAATGTAAATTAACTAAGAACTCCGGTTTCCAACAAAACTTTGAATATCTCATGATAATGATTCCCTAAGATTTAATCTAATACACACATTTCATACAGTTCAACGATAACATGAAATTCATGCCTAGTTGATTTCTATGGATTAGCAAAGAAGTACAAATCACATATCATATAGCACATAAAGAAGGAGCACTAATGCAGAGAAGCAACACATATGGTGCAGAGCACAACAATTGTTCTCATTTTATTTTCTTCATGGTTTTGTACTTTGCACTATTACTACTAAACAATTAATATCAATGCTCACATACCTCATAAACCCAAAGGTAATGGACGGGTTCGGATGTCTTCAAACATAGTTCAGAACCCTACGCAAGGTTAGAAATGGCCACTATAGAAAATATTGAAATAATCCATAATTAGTAAGTTTATTAATATTTGAAACAATCAATATCTATAAAGACGTTGTTTTAACAAATTGCGGGATAAGCACCAAACACATATCACTTAAGAATGTAGATACTTAAGTATACAATAAGATCTATAGAACAACATATTAAATATAAATTCATCATGTTGATATTTTTGTAAGTGACGAATGCGACGAATCAATCCAATATTATTTGTTGATATATATCTACATAATCACAATTTAGTGGTAGAAAAAAACAAATTTAATGTTATTTGGCAAAATAAGATTGCATGCACCTGACGACAGGTGAACTCGGTAGAAAATTTCATTATTCATGTGTCTTTCATACATCATACAATGGTAGTGACTATCTCATATTAATCTTATAGACCTTCTTTGAAAGAAAATTCCACCATAAATTGTCTTAGTAGCTATGCAAAATGTGTTATGATGAAAGTCATGATACACCGACCCGCAACGCAAAGAATGCAAGCTCAACATCAACAAGACCCCTCCTAGATGCTCCTCAAGAGTGTTTGCCGTACTAGAAGATAAAGCAATTAAAGAAGTTCAGTTGCCTTCGCATTCTTAGAAAGAGCACCAGTTGACAAACTACTTGAATGTATAATGTGTCCATAACTTAAGATTACACCAGATATACACAAAACGAATATAAATACAATGACGGAGACCCTTGAATAGTTTGTTATCAATTCTAAAAATGACACCATGAAATGGGACATAATTCAACCAAACATGTATAAGAAGTCTTGCACACTCAATGCTAATTCCACATATAGACATTGGCAAGCAAAAGATTGAACCTTTAAAAAGTGTGTTTGTGGGAACATCAGTTACAATTTACAAAGCACATCTTCTTCTAACTAGGATTACAAGTTGAAGGAAGAATGAGTTTGCAATACATGGGGTACTTTTACTTTAGCCTTAGTCTCAAGTTTGAAGTCCACAGAGTTCCAAGGAGTGGGTTAGATTGTCAGCACTATTCATGTAACAATCATTTGTGTCATCTAAAAGATGAAAGCTCTTCTTATATTCATATAAGACAATGTAGTATTTAATAATGATAACACTAATAACAAAATAGCTATTGAAAAATGTATGTTAATTTCCATATGCTTATTTTAATAGTCCGTGGAGAAGGAAATTTAAGTCAAAAACTTGTGATATTATGCCAAATGATCATAAAATTGATGAGAATTTGCCATGTAAGATTGATCTAGCTTTCTTTCCCTTGAGTTATGCAAGGATACAAAGGTGATTTTAGGTAGTTGGACGCAATTACATTTGATGAAGTTACATGTTTTAACTACCAATAAAAGGAAAAGAAGACCCATGGCAAATAAATATATCTTAAAAAAATTATATAACAATTGAATATAGAAATTCAAATATTATAGTTCTCAGAGAATAGTGTCAAAGACAAACTTGAAAGCTGATTGATCAACTAATTTTTTTAAAAAAAATATGTGATCTTCATGTAGGTATCATCTGTGAAGTTTACCAAATAATACAAGAGCTTAAAGAAATAAAAAAAGTAGTCAAAGTTACATTTGAATACTGTGCATCTACTTATTAAAGAGAACAAGTTGTGTACATTATAAATAATGAATGTCAATTTCTATACATGTGTAAGGCAAAGGAATATGATGAAACCCTTGAGACAAAAAATAAGCATGTGTCTCGTCCTTTGAAAATTGGTGTTTTGTCAATATCACGTGAGGGGTATTTCTATACAATCTATCCTTATAGTGGCCCATATCTCAGAGATACCAGTCACCCAGGATATGATTATACATCCTCTTGGGTTCTTCCCAGCCAAAGGGTGTTCCTCTACTATAACAGTTTATTGATAATATTTCATAACTAGTAATTACTTATATCTAGTCTCAAAAGTGGAACACCAGGATAGTTCATTGCTATGGTGTCACCGTGAAGGATTTCCTATGAATTTTTATATAATGCAACAACTACTTTTTAACTGATCTTTTCAAAACAAAATTAGATTCTAATTCCAACAACTTGATACATAGAAACCATAAAGCATCATCTTATTATGTGGAAAAGGACTCCACATACTCCAATTGCATTCTGCAAATCTGAAATTGACTTCAAAGGAATTTTTTCCCATGTAATCTAGCTGCACCAAAATGCAAATTCAGAGAACAATATCGATTTGTCAATTGAGGCACAGAGACGATAATATATTCAAGGCATATATTTACCTGATATGATTTAAGAGCATATAATATATAACCAAAAACAAGTTAAGCTCTAGGAATCAAATGACGATACACATCTGATACCGAAAACTAAGATCTAACTACATAAAAAGGATTCCATGATAATAGCAGGATAAACAATAAACAGAGTCATTGGATCTACATTTACCCTGGAGATGATTGAAGGCATCATCGATGCTCCGCTGATCCACTGAAGCCCATCATATGTCATTAATAGATCTAGATCCCAGGAGAACCAAGAGTGATCAAAGCCCTAGATTTGGGAGGAACATACCTTCTCTCTCTATCTCTCTCCTTCACAGATTCAAGCATTATCATGATCTCGGAGATCTCGATCCAAATTCTAACTCATAAACCCTAATTCATACCTCGAGCCCTCGACTCCGGCGTTATCGTAACTCGTGATTTCAACTCTTGCGATATGACAGGACTTTGATGTCTTGCTGCCAATCGACGATGGGAGAGAGACGAGGTAGATTTATATAGAGATGGGAGAGAGACGAGGACTTCGATCTCTTCCTCCGATCACAATGTTTTGTGTGGAAGTCGCTGACGAGGGTGTGGCGATAGGGAGAGGAAGGGATGGAGTCACTATCGAGCAGAAAAAATTAAACGGGCGGAAAAACATGGCTGGGAGAAAAGTAAAGGTTAATAAAAATATTACACTATTGAAATAACTTAAAATTCGACTATATCATCACAAGTAAAAAGGTCAGAAACCAAAGCTTTGAGTAATAGTCGTTCTAGCAACAACTCAACTTTCGTATATTTTAAAAGTTTATAAAATAGTTCATTAAGTTAGAGTAACTTAGATGAGGAAATGAATAATATATAATATTTATTTTTTCATAAATATTACAACGAAATAACTTGACAATATATTCGTTGTTAACTAAAAGTTGCCCAACGCTTTATCCGTTGCTATATCAAAATGACGACGAATGTAAGGAAACGTCACTATTTCGAATATAATTAACGACGCATATGCACAAATGTCGGTATATATGTGAGTTTATCAACATCGCGACGAATATAAACATTCGTTGTTATTTAATTGTCGCCATAGTTATATTTTGTTGTAGTGAGGGTTCAGCTCGATAACTCGATAAGGGCTTGATAAGGGGCATTATTTTAGTCTCATATCGAGTAAAGTTGAACTCGGGGGTAGCGTGGAGTCTATATAAGCAAAGGGAGTGCACGGTTTACAGCATACTTGCCTTAGCTTAGCTCGAGCCTAATTGAACCATAGTTGGCTCGATAAAAGGCTCGAGTTCATCGAACCTGAGGTTTGCTGGACTGGACTCAAACAAGCTCAAATTCAAACTCGAGCCCAGCCGAACTTGTCGAACCTGAGTCCGAGCGATGGCCTAGCTTGACTTTTTAGACTCATAGCCAGTCCTACTTGCAGACCTTGGAATATGCATATCCAAGTCGTGGGGCATGGAGCTAAAGAAAATATCTTAGATGCATACATATACATATATTTGTGTGCATGCACTGGGGTGATCCAGTTGACAGTGCAATGGATATGCATATCTGCAGTGCTGTCGCAACCTTTGAAAAGCAGTCATTATAAGCTACCAAACAGCAGTACGTAGCCATCAATACCCTCCGCTTTCGGAATATCACATCTGATAATGCCAACTTGCCCTCATCCCCAGACGTTACTTCACGTCAAGAAAATAGATCATGCCTCTTCTCACCGTCGTTTTCCACTGAATACAAAGTTGTGTTGCTTAATTTGTGATTCCATCATCTTCTGCGGCTTGTTTCAGCAAGGGACCCATCTGTTTCCTTGCAACGATAAGTAAGAAAGGAAGTAGAAGAGAAGAGAAAATGGTATTGGCTCAGGGGGAGAGGAATAAATATTTGCAGGTCGGGACCCATTTCAGATATTGGCCTCTTTCAGTGGACGGAGACCGGAAGATCCATGCCGAGTGCCCTATCCAATCTTCTTCTTTTTTAATACACGACAATTGGATAAGTGGTCCGTCGGATGCCCTCTCTTTTTTCTTTGTTCTTGTTGGCTCTCTCTCTCACTTTGAAGCACTGCACGCGTGCCTGGAAAACACTAATATATTTAGCTTCAAGTATTTGTTTAAGCAAAGCATTCCGCAACCATTCGTGGTGAGTTGATGTTTTTGACAAGTGTTCGATTAATTTTATAAACCGAAAGGTTTGATGGTCGTGTTACCTTTTGATATAGGGTACAGCGGAGTCGTGCAATGGATAATCCGAGACTGTTAAACTCCTTTCTTTATAGGCATGAGATGTTCATAATGGAACTTCCATTAAGTCCACCCATTGATGTGCACATCACAGTTCGCAGGACCTTTTGCAAAGAGGATTTGTTATGCTCAATCTTGATCGAGTGTAGCAATCTTGGCTGGTAGGAGTACTGAATGATATGGATAGGGGTGCTAATCGAATCGAATACGTTTGAATCTATTTTGATCCAGATTGAATTCATTATAAAATTTTCGAATCCGAATTCAAATCGAATAATAAACGACTTTCTAATCTAAATTCAAATTCAATTCGTGTGGAGTTTCGAATATTCAAATTCGATTCATTTTATATTGGACTAGAATTTTATTTAATAATATAATTAATAATAAGAATTTTATTTAATAATATAGTTAATAATAAGAATTTTATATTAATAATATTTTAAGTTTCAAAGACTTATATAGACTTTGGGACACTAATTTGTGAAAAAATAAATGAGATAAGAAAAAACTTTTAATATAAATGGTAAAATTCAATAGATAATATAAATTAAATTAAAGTACATGACTTTTGTCGTTCATGTATGTCTCTAGCAATCCACATTTGATCTTTTTGTACCTATGGTAAATTGAATATATAAATAAAAAGAATTATTGACATCTTGATAAACCATTGATATGATGAAAATTCAATCAATGCATCTGGCACTCCACCAACTTTCTCATTCTCTTTGGTAAATTATTCATAAATGATTGATATTTTCTTTCTATCAATCTTATTAATTATTTCAGGAATCATTTTTTCTATTTCTTCACCCTCTGCTTTCATTTTTTCAATAATATCAACATCATGCCCAATGTCCCTCTCATGGACACTATCTTGAGAAGATGGTATGTTTGAATTAGACTTCTAAAAATAAAATGAAAACACATACTCAAAACTATATTTTGAATTACATGCCAATATAAAATGAAAACACATACTCAAAACTATATTATACATGTTCAAAATAATAACCAGAAGATTGTGTTCCATATTTCTTTGAAGAATCCTCCATATCTTCCCTCCCATTGTGACCTATCTCCATGAAATCTGAGAATAAAGAATCACTAAATTCAATAAGAACCATAAAAGGTCGATGGAACTAACTTATGGAGTTGAATCCAGCATCTAAGGTGTAAGGAAACTAGTAGACCGGATTGAGAACTTTGTTGGTTTGGCTCTGATATTCAATTGTCTAATATGTAACATTTTTTCTACATCAAGCACAAATAGTTCATGCTTACCTCATTTCAATGCACTCTTATGGGGACATAGTTGTGCTTATTAAAGATTTTGATGATATTTCCCTCTTGATATCCTCGTCCCCTTATAATCTTGATGAGAAATGGAATTTAGTTGCAGCTATGATCTTTGTACATTTAGCCATTTAGGCAAAGCTCGAAATTCATGAAATCTATTCATACCTTAATTGTCTCTATGATATTATTTGTATTCAAATGCTTAGTTATCGTTATCATAAGATATGAATATTATGGTGGATAAGGATTAAGAGTGTGATTAAGGAAACGATGGTTAGAAATTTAAAATCTGTGACCTCGTGATGGTTTTGGAGAGAGCGAGCAGGAGAGAGAGGTTGGAGTTGGCGACGTTGGAGAGTGTAAGCAAATGTTAGGATTTTTTTCTCATGAGTGACGAGAGGGGAGAGAGAATTTGAGGAGTAAAGAGGGGGTATGGAGTATGCAATGGGCATCCCAAAATAAGGATGTTTAGAATATGGTGATGAAAAATTTTATTTATTATATTAACTTGCGTATCATGTTTAAGGATTTTACAAAATATATATTAGATTTATTTACATATATACAATGCTTCATACCATATCATATATGTGTGTGTATCGAATCGATTCGAATTGTTATCGAACGAATCCAAGTGAATTCAAATTCGATTCATTTGGGAATCGAATCCAAAAGTTAAATTCAAATTCAATTCATTTGATTTCGAATTGAACTTTTTTCGAATTTTCATCGAACGAATCCTAATCAAATTCGAATGATTCAATTCAATTATCAGCCCTAGATATGGATAGAGTAAGATTTTCTCGGATGTCTAACAAAGTATGATTGTGATTATTAGTCCTAACTAATGAACTCCAACTCACCTAAATGGACTTTACTTTAATCAACTCCTTCATAAAGAGCAATGTTGAAAAACTGTCAATACCTTCTCTCCCATTGCGTTGTCTATTTCAAGTTTATTTCCTAGTAATTTGTCGGCCTTCCCCGTTGGAATTAAACTGTTTTAGTAAAAATATCGTTATGGTATAGAATGTTTTGTTCGCTATAGCAGTCTTTTTCGGTCCCTATCACAAAACAGAAGCATGATGTTTGACATCATGATTTGATTGTACTCAAATTTAATTCAATTTGTTCTTATTGGAAGATAACTAGACAAAAATGGCCTTCTGAATTATCTGGTTACATTTGAGATAGGAAAAAATCGTGCTCCAACATGGTGGGCCCAATTTTTTTATTCATCTATTTATCCCTCCAATATATTATTAAAATTTTAATCAGAAAAAGAAACTCATGTATCCTTCATATAGAACATGTAATTTCATCGGTCTAAACGTTGTAATCGATTTGTTCTGGACGGAGGGTATATGAGTCATTGTTTCTGACGAAATTTGAACGGCATATTGGAGAGATACACACACAACTATACATGGTTATATTTTGCAAAAAAATAAAATAATTCATCAAAAAATGGTGCAGGAGCAACCCCGTATAACCCTTTAGATTAAGGCCATAGACTAATTTATAAATGTATTATATATGGTGCATGGTATAAACCAAGATTTTAAAAACTAAACCCAACAATTAGGCAGACTACGAATCCGAAGAAAACGATCCAAACATCTTGTTTTTACTAAAAAAATCAAAACTGGTAAAAACCTGCTTGGATCATTTGATCTGATTGAATCAATTGAACCAAATAATTAGTTCAATCATCTTTTTTTGACAAAATTTTTCTATTAATTTAAGACAATGCAAGTTTTTAAATAATATTCGTAATCTAATTTCATTTTAACCCATAACATGATATTTCTTTTTCTCATCTCCTTCCATGTGCCAAATTGACCCAATATCCCCTCTCCCTCTTGCCTTACCAGTATTGCATATTTCTTCTCACATTCTACATGAGGTTGTCCCCTTCTAACAACAACAAACGATGTCTACATATAAATAAGACATTGCCATAATCACACTATAAGAAGCAACTAATTAACAATACTTGACATTTTGAATAGTTTTAAAATTTTTATTTTTATTAATCAAATATATGTACTTATATGAATTTGACAAATATATTTATTATTTCCTTTTGAGTTGTGAAATTACGTTTATATCCGTAAATTTTTTGGAAATATATGTGTGCTCTTATATTCTTAAAAAATCACAATATTGTCATTACGTTGGTATAATATAGGAGCATAAATGTATAAATAAAAGACAACTACTATTAGTTCTATAAAAAGGGGGCACATGTGTAGTTGTAAAAAAATAGGAGGAAAAGTGTTATTGGTGAAACTTGGAAGGACACAAGTGTAGAAGTCCTTTAAATACATGATATTATCATATTTACTTGTATGAAATATCGGTATAATTCGGTTCAACCCATTTGTAACAATGAACCAAAACAACAATCTATTAGTTTGGTTTTTTATTTTTATGAACTACTGACGTCATCACTGGCTCAATCGGTGGGTCCCATTGGTCTGACAATAAATACCTAAAATTGACATCTACTTTATTTATTGGTCGGTTCAATTTTTAAAATCTTGTTATAAACCATATAATTGTCATTGTAACTGTAGTGCCTAGCACGTTGAACATATGAAAGCAAAAGTGGCAATGTTGGTCCAACATTGTGGCAAGTGCAATGAGGTTAAGATGAAAATGGATATATCTGAACATCCATTTACCCTCCTCAGAAATATTGGATACAAATCTCTACAATCAAATAATTGATATTAGTTGTAAAATGCTTTTGAATATGGATATAGATATGGTAATAATAAAAAGATCTGGATTCAAATATCCAAATAAAAAATTACACATAGTATATTTTATATAATATTTTATGTTTAGTAAAGAACTAATCTAAACTCAAACATATGCATTCCCTCAACCTTTAACAGTCACTATACATTTTTGTCGACTATACATTTTTGTCTCGACAGCTTCATTGGAATAGTAATATGATAACCTCATGTAGGCTTCATCCATTCAACGAATGTATTTGTAGAGCAACCCTTTGTGATTATATCTTTTTTTTAATCATTTCTATTTCATATTAATTCGATTCAAATTCATAACTTATCTTTATTTGATCATGATATTAAGTTGATCAATATTCCTTTTTGCTTTTATTCGATCAAGATTAGTATTCAATGAATATTCAATATGCTTTGTATTAAATTATGTTAGGATATTATTCCATAAATCCATATCTAATTCATATCAATATCCATATTTCTGTAGATGAAGCGAATGTGGATATGAAAATTGTCATATCATCGTATCTAATTTATATATGATCTTTTTTCATTGTTATGTGAGGTCTTGAAAACTCAACTTTTGCAATGGTCTAATATGGTCTACACAAGACGAGACCGACATTCTCGTTGAGGCAACCGCTCACGAAAGCCGAGTCATTCAACAATGAACCCACAATAAATAAAGCAAACAAATCAAATGTAGATAAAATTTTATTATAACACTATAAATATTATGTATAGGTGTACGAATGTGGAGAGGTCCAACATATGGAGCAAGGGGGATATACTACAAAAATAGGCAAAAAGATAATGATTGTTTTTGTATTTTTAAGGTGACTTTTTTATTTTTAGTGGGTTTTATTTTTTTATTTTTAATGTGTGTCTGTGTATTTTATTTTGATTTTATAATTTTTTTATTTTTATATTTCTATTTTTTACTTTTCTCTTTAATAATGTATATATAAGGATACAGGATAATATAAATAATATAATAAATATATAGGTATGGAAATATCAAACAAAGACAAAAATTAGAAAAATATCCAAAATACAATCCTTTTTGTTTGAAGAGTATTAAAAATATTTTTGGTATTCTTAATAATAAAAACACAGATAATAAGAATAATATAAGTAAAAATATCTGTAAATATACAATAAAGGCTACTATATGCATAAATAAACCTATAAATACTCAAAATGCACAAAATAAAACCTTTTCTCTTCTTTATATTTTACTCTATCTTCATAATTTTTATCTTAATTTTGCTATTTTTTATTTTTAATTAAATAAAAATAGGAAAACAATTAACAATTATAAATAACCAGATTTTTTTTAGAATTTAAAAATAGATAAATAGCTTAAAATTTTCTAAAATTATTTTCAATATATAATATATATAATAAATAAAATACAAAAATAGAAAATGCAATTCTTGTATTTTTATAATATTTTTTATAATTATTTAATGTGAGAGAGGATTTATAATTTTTATTTTCTTTTGAATTTTTTAGTTATTTTTTTCTTTGTGCAAAATAAAATAGTGAAGAAATCCTAATTTTATATAATTTTTCAAAATATTTTTCTATATTTTTTGGATATTTTAATGCAAGAAGGGAATAAATGCGATGTTTTTAGATTTTTAAAATAGGAACATATTTTAAATGTACTTGCAAAAAATATATATGATTTAGTAATATGTCGGGCACTTAAAATAAAATTCGTACAAATTTTAAATGAAAATGATATTTTTAATGCAATAAATACAATAAAATATCGAAAAACATTTACACTACAGAGGATATTTTATGTATTAAAAAAATATACAAAATCGAGGGTAGATATGAAAAATTACCCCCTAAAGGCATTGGTGGACAGTCTAGATCTGAACACTTACACACATGTCATGTACTAGAAGGTAGATGGCACTTCACTCTGGAGGGCCCTGATTAGATCTGGGCAGCTGATATGATGGCTGAGGAGGCAAGGATCCAACATCACTTGGAAGATCTAGATCGTTGTTCTTGATCTAAGGGTCGAGACACTGGCTGGAAGAAATAGGGAAGAACTCTCCCCAAGTGAGCTTCAATCTCTGCTCCTTGACGACTCCTGCCACCTTGGTAACTCCAAGTGGTACAAGATGATGACGATGATGCTCCTCTATGTAGATCGGAGTCCTCAAAAGGAATCAGGACCCATTGATGGGGTCCTAGACCTTGAAAAAGGGAGAAGGACCTGGAGTTGCTTCAATGGAACGAATCTTGACCCAAAAGGGGTCTTTGAGCCTCCAGAATCTACAGAAAAGCACAATACACACAAAGGGGGTTCTAGGGGTCCTATTAAGGTAGATTTGGACTCAGGAGGCGTCGAGCGGAGCTCTCTCGTGAGGTGGAGAAGGAAGAGAGTTGATTCTTCGATCTGAGAAAGATCGATGGAGCTGGAGGTTCCTGGGTTGCAGAAGAAGTGAAAGGGAATAAAGGGGAGGCAAAAGATGCATCAGAGAACAACTGGATGATGGTGAAATAGTCGCTGGAGCTTAGCTCGGGCGAAATACGAATCGTGGATTTTACAAAAAATAAAGATAAACTAAGTGAAATTAAAAATGTACCTACTTTAATCTAAGTACTAGGAACCAAAACAAAAGATAGACTAGGGATCTACCTTTGAAAATGAAGAAACTGGAGGAGCTCCTCTGCCGGTAGCTGGGAATGCCTGGATCTCTGCCTCCATGCTTCTTCCTCCACTCCAACGGGTCCGACGACACACCTATTGTCACTATGAAGCTACAATGCATGAGAGTCGAGTATTTCGAGGGGCTAAAGGGTATAAAATTCAAAATGAAGCAGGTGACTTATATTTTTATAGGGGGGTCTTTGACCAAGGTTGTGACTCGTGATAGAGTTCCATCAATCGAGGAATCAATGCAACATAAAATAACGAAGATTGAGTACAAGATTGCTGAAGGAATTGAGCCAAAATAATGCAAGATGAATCATGGAAAAATCAAGGAAGAAGGGTCAACGACGATAGCTGACATGCCTATGGTTCCAAGGCTCAGTTGACCGATAGGTCAACTGAGGCCGAGCCCTAATTGGGCCACGTCAGTCACTCTAGGACAAAATTGAAATTAATACAATAATAAATCAAAATAAAATATTAAATGATTTATATGATTTTTGTTAAAACATGAAAAATTATTTATTAGACTTGTTCTGACCTGACTGTTGAGGTGACCTGAATAGGAGTCTTGTGGAACTTAGAGGCAGTTAGGTTTTAAATCCATCTCCCATCAAGGTTTCGACACACTAATAATCCAAAGGTATGACAGAGCTCCAAACTACAATTTTATGAAGAAAAATTTAATACTAAATATGGTCCTAACTTCTTTATTTTTCCTTCCTTTTTCTTCTATTCACTTATTCTTTCAAATAAGTGTTTGCTAAGGGACTAGCAAAGGTAAAGTATAGGGGGATGATGAATCTACGATTTGTCATCTTTATTCATTTAGTTTAGCTTAAAATCCCTTATAAAACACACATATATATAATACTAACTCGATGTTCTTACTAATGTGCATCTGTGTGTAAATATTGTGTATTTGTATATTGTTTTAACCTAAAATAAAGAAAGAAAGAAAGAAAGAAAAAATAAAGAAAATAAAAGAAGACTGTATATATGTAATAGATACAGGATGATTCGAACTTCGAGAGATGATCAAGACTTGACCTGATCGACCAGGAATAAAGTAGGGGAGAAAAGGTCCTTAATCAGAAAATCCAAAAGAAATGTGTATTGTAAATACTTATCGCTTAATTTGTATATTTGTATAAAACTAACACTATTTTATTTGTATATAAATTGACCTTGAATAAAATAATTTTTAAAACAAAATTTGGAAATAAAAATATTGTCTAAATAATAAAAATAATTGCACAATGAAATCGGTATATAATAAAAGTAACCACATCTAGAAAAGCCATTAAGTGATAATTGAAATACCAATTCCAGCTCCATGTGAACTCAGATTGAACCAAACTCATTTCCACTGTATTTTAAATTAAATTATCTTTAAAATGGCTGTGATTTCACAATTTTTGGAGTTACGGTTGAAAATTCGGTTTTCAAGGATGGTTTGTGCAATTTTGCCATTAATTTGTACATATTGTATTTGTAAATATTTTACTAATTTTTAAAATAAAAAAATTAAAAAAATAAAAAATAAAATAAAAAAGCTAATTTGCTTATTTAACCATGTAAATAATGTCATATATGTATATGGCGTATGTGTATATTTAATTTTCTTAACTAACTACCACAAAAAATAAAAAAATTTAACATTTATTTTTCAAATAAATAAAGTGATGATAATAAAAAAATTAGTTAATTTTTGCAAATATTTTTTAATACTTATCTTGCTACTTTATCTCCATTCAATTTTTCTTCTCTCTTATCTCTTATCTTCATCCAAAAATTCAAAAAATCAAACTTCAATTCCATTCTATCTATTAATAAAGCTCCTTCTCCATCATTTCAATTTGATCAATCTTTGGTTAGAGAAGCCTGATCTCCGAGAGTCTTCTTGTCGTAAAAGGGTGCCTAGCCTCCGAGCCGTCCAGTGATAGCAAGTCATCCTTCGTCGAGGTGACCAAAGTCTTTTCCGCTCCTAAGGTGAGACCCATCATTTTCTTCTTATTTTTCGTCTAGATTAACCTTAATTTAATTTTTCGCATTTTAATTTCATCGTTATATTTTTATCTAGATTTTAGAATCCACCATCACGACCTGATCAGATATTTCATCTCACTTTCTCAATCTCTACGCATTCTTTTCTACCTCGCACGATCTCCCACCTCCGACTACGGACGGTGGTCGGAGATCCAGTTCCATCCATCATTCTCCTCAGAACTGCACGCATTGACATATTCCATGTGATTCTAGGATCGGGTCATCATGCTCGTGCCCTAATTTGTTGATAAATAAAATTTTAAAAAGAAAAAAATAAAAAAAATATAATTTTCCCTTTTTCTAACATTTGTTTTACAGTATCACCTAAAAATAAAAAACATATAAAAATTAAAAAAATGTCATTTCTGTTTTGTTCAAAAAAAATATAAAAAAGTTTTTTTATCATTTCTGATTTATAGTAAAATAAAAAAACTTCTATGTCGAACGACCCCCGCCATCGTCAAGGTGCACCATGTCGCCTACCGCGGCGGTCTTGGCCCCCAGCCCTTGGTCGGTCGCGCCGCCATCTGGGTGGAGTCACCTCCGTGTGAGACCTCTCCTTCCAGACCTACTCCAGCGATGCCCATGCAAAGGACCGTGACCACCGCCCTGCCGATCGCACCTACGAGCCACCGATTACCTCCACTTCCGCCTGAAGACCCGACACCTCCATCGCGACTCCGCCTGGGAGACACACTACTAGTCCATCGCTCGCGGTCACATCTCCAGCCCTCCAGTGCCAAGGCGACGTCGCTGCTCCTCAATGCCACTGCGTGTCCCCCTCTGCGTCGGCATCATTGGCCCTTGGCTCCCATCTTCGGTGGCCGCCCATGCCCCTTTAGATCTCTTTGGTAAAGAAGACGACGACCCCCTCCCAACTTGAAGTAACAAAGAGAAGCCAAGGGAACCCGAGCTTTGAGATATTAAGAAAATATTGGAAAATTTGCAACTCTGCCCCCGGAAACTTGCAAACGAGCCCCTGCTAGGAACAGCACGTGCGTTGCACATGTTTAGTTGGGTAAATTACATTTTCCATCTTGTGGCTTATTGTTATTATATTTTTATGCCAAAACTTTAAGTTTTTACATTTCAGTCCATGTTTAACATACTTGAAATTTTCATGTTCTTTTAAGTGAAATAAATGTTTTTGTTGGTCAATAAATCTCCCAAAAATCATGCTATGCTTCTGATGTGCTTATCTTTTTAGCGTAGATTTTTCATTGCGTTTTAAATTCATTTATTATTATTATTAAATAAAAAATAGTGTCTTTTTTCTTTCTAAAATTCAAAAATTCATAAAAATTTGAATATTTCTCTAAAAACTCCAAAAAAATTAGAGTAATTGTATTTCATTGTTTTTAATTTCTGTGCAAATTTGACGTATTTCTTTCATAGCCCAAAAGAATTAGAAAATACTTAAAATCTTATAAAATCATACACAAACCTACAAAAACCAAAAAATCGTGATGTCAGTTCCATATTGCAAATATTTGCCTATATTTCATCATAAAAATAGTTGCCAAAAGTTTTAGGCGATTAAAATATTTTTAAGTTGTAAATTACTCCAGGTTGGGCACTGTTTCTTATTTTTACCACTGTTTGATTTTAAAAAATACAAAGCATCTGAGAATTCTATAAAAATTCCCCAAAACGTTTCAAAATCTTTAAAACCCAAAAATCTTTTCTTTTGATTTTTTTGAGTTTTTTGATATAATTGAAAAATAGGAAAAGAGTTTAATGTGCGCAGTTCTTATGTTGTGCATTTTGTTCTTTATTTAAAATTTAAAAAAATACAAAAATAAAATCATTAAAAATTTGAAAATCAAAAAAATTAAAAATTTAAAAATTTAAAACTAAAAAGATAAAAAATCCACAAAAACCAAGGATAGTTTGCCTTTGAGATTCTTGCTTTTTATCTTAATTGATTTTTCGTCGATTATTTGAATAACCCTCCGGAATTGTAGCTTACCTGAGTTTGATCATGTCCTCTATACAGGTAAACAAGTAGCAAAAATTTCTCTTGCTTCATTATTCGCTTTTAGTTAATTTTGTAGATTGAGAAGAAAAAAATTTATTTGTTTGTCACGGGATGATTTGGGTCAACGACACTTCCATATATCAATTAAACAAAAACTAAAGAATCTCACTCAACAAACGTCTTCTTCACGAGCGAAGCGCATCGAAGGAGACAGAGATCCATGAACAAGCAATCCGTCGGCATAACGGTAATGTTGTGGCGATGGTGACTCTTTCAAGGGCTCTGTGGTGGACGTCCACAATGAGAGGGATAGAGAGACTCTTGACATGTAGAGAGAGAGAGAGAGAGAGATAGTTATTGATATCACTTGAAGAGCAAGGGATGCCTCTTCTTATATGGTATTTTGGGATCCATAGATCTTAACCATGGATAACATCAAATCAATGGATGAGATTGATTTGTGTTTAATCCAATTTCCATGATTTATGTTATTAAAAACACAACAATAATTGATTTAATTTAAATTAATATGTATTTATAAATTAATATATTTAATTTCAAAAATAAATCATTTAATCTTGGAGATAATGATGGAAGACATTGGCTTATCCCTTAAAAGGAGGGGACGACCACCAAGCCCACATGGGACAATGTGGCCCTCCACTCTCTTGACTTGGGATGAGTCAATCTCATGCCAAGTCATGATATTACATTATCTCATGTAATTTCCAAGATTATCTCACAAGGATAATTCACAATTATCTTGTGAAGATTGCAATCATGCCATTGGAATTATATGAATCACATTCACAACTCAAATCAAAATGTAATCATATCTTCAATTAATCATCCAATATGAATCAAATTCACATCAGTAATTAATCAACAAATATAAACCATAATTAATCTCTCTTCTATATATCATAAACCACATTTATAATATATATCAATAATTGGATAGTGCTATCCACATTACTTGTATCCATGATAATTAAATCACATTTAATCATCTTGGATCTCCATTCTCATGTGCTCAAATAATATGAATCACATTCACATTATTCACATCTTTGATAATTAAATCACATTTAATTATCTTAGATAACTCTCCATATAATATGAACCAAATTCATAATAACTATGATAATTAAATCACATTTAATTATCAAATTTCTCAATGCTCAGATATATAATATCAACAATGAAATTATTCTTGAACTCATTCAAGGATAATGTGCTTTCTCTCTAGATACTTGGAGATAAGGATAGGGCCATTGTATTGTTTCACGTATAGTGACTTGGATATTGAGATCAAATCCAGATCTTGCAGACCTCTCATAGATGCTTGATTAAATCAAGATCACAAATCTAATCTTTGTATTGCATCTGAATCATAGTTAGATCAATGTCCAACACTTAGACCAAGATCAAATTACTTCTCTACTACAAGGAGTCACTAAAATCCAGATATGTCATATCACTCTCTAGGAATGGAAGCATCATGTTTATATAATCGTTTATGATCACATCACCCTCAGGTATTCCTAATACATGTACATCCTACACACTAGATTACCAAGAATAAACTCGAAGTTTTAGATCTATTTTATACTATCTACATCAGGGTTTGATCATTAAGTTTCTCATTTGATCATTGGGAGTCGGTATCGATCATATACTTTCCAAAAGCATATATCATACCTAGGTATTAATCATATACTTTTCAAAAGTATATATCAAACCTACAAATTCAATCAAGCTTCTAAAGCCAGACGACCATGCACGAAATTTGATTCTTCATAATATCGCATGAGTGAGCTCATGTCTTCAGGTTTAGCAAATGAATCTGTATGGTCCCTTCGAGAGATCATATTACTCATATGTCCTTGCATGCACACCAACACGCTAGTGTATAGACCTTGGTTAGGTCATCAACCTATTGGTCTACCAAATGTACATACTCAGACATATAGTAACACATCTGTCTCCGTTTAGAGGATGTGTGCCTATATCATGACAACATACGACACATGTATTTGGTTATCTCGATCTCGTTAAGTCAACTCTTTGACCTAAGTAATCTGAACCTCCGAATCTCTATTCCTATGTAGAGGAATTGCAAGAGGTCGGTCATATATTAGCCTTTTAGATAAAAAGATTGTCATATCCTTCTCAGGCTGGAGATCCTCTCTTAATAATCATTCGACGGTACTTGATGAGTCCTCAATCTAACTCTTTAGATATTCATCCAAACATCAGCCTCTATGATTCAATAATTGAATCAACAATTGTATGATCATTAAGATGTCCATGGTACATAACCCTAATTGTACTAAGGGACCTATTATGTAAATTAGTTATTCTTCATTACAGATCAGGGAATGATATTCGCAATAACATTTATTGCATAATGGCTCATCGTGGGCTCGCATGTCCAACAATGAACCTCAAACGATGAATGATCCGTTACAAACTTTAATTAAGGTCAAGTTTATTTAGCAGTCCTTTTTTTAATTTTTGGATTTTCAATTTTTTGAGTATTTTGCATAGCAACCTGTCAAATGATTTTTTTTATTTTTCCTTTATGTCCTAAGTGATATAAACACAAGGGGGAGAGGACAGAAAAGATGTGCAAGTTATCACTAAGATAGAAATCTTACCTTAGTGACTAATGATGCATGGAAAGTTAGAATTACTTACATCACTTCCCAGCTCTCTCCATGTGAGATGCAAGGCAGAATTGACATATTTACTCTATATAGAGGTATGCAAAAAAGAGAGAAAATGACTTAAACAATGTTGCTATTATCAGGAAGAACCAGATGCTAATGACTCAAAAAATGGATCCTATATGTCCGATCTTGGAGACCTCTCAGTGCCCGCCATAACAGGTCTTGCAAGTGTTGTATGAGGTCTCTCACGGCTCATGGTTCCAAATCAAAGTAATTAGCAATTATATTTTGACTAAGTCCAAGCGAAGTAAACTATAGGTGCATGCAATGTTGTTAGGGACTTTGAACTAGCTACCGAGTCAAGCAACCTACTATCTAAGGGCTCACTCATAGAAAAAATATAATCAAAGGCAATCAAATCATGCGAAACAAATGAAAGAAAGGCGATAAAACATGAAAAATCTAGTACGAGGACCCAGTTGAACAGACACCTAGGCACTTGACCTCGTTTAGTGTAGAGAGTAGTATCCAAGCTACTTACAAATTATTTTGCAGCAATTAAATCTTTCTCTCATAATAAAAAATGCTAGGCTAAATCTGATCTTTTACTCCTTCCACGTTCCTCTCTTCTGCTCTCTCCTGGTCGGTTTAGAAAGAGAAGGCCAACGTCTGCTCGCCTCGGGTACGTCCACCTCCTAAGAGACAGCCTTCATAAAGCGATCCTTGGCAAGAAAGGTTAACGAGAAAAATGGATTAGAACACTAAAATAATTATCGAGGAATAAATAGCAAAAAATGCAAGAAAATGATGAACAACTATATATATAAGAAAATTTGCTACAATCCATTGTTCCCCAGCAATGGTGCCTTTTGAAACAATGATCTCTAAGAGGGTCTTGCCAATCCACAAGGAGGATCAATAGTCGTAGGAGCGACCGCTCAAGAAGATTGTTCGATTCAATAATTAACCCCACAAGAACAATTTAGCAATGAAACTACAGTGTGGATTAAAATTTATAATAAACCCTACAAAAGTGATCATATAGTGATAAGTAGAGTAGGGTGTCGAACACAGGAAGACACGATGCAACACCTAATATTATTTATAAAATAAATAATGAATAAATAATATCAAGATGTGTGTGTATGCACAAAATTAACTAAAGAATACGGATCTCTTTTTTATTTTAACATTATATAATATATATATGTATATATGATTTATAGTTTTATATTTCCTTTTTATGTTTTTAGATTTTAATTTCTTTGTATAAAAGATATATAATATATAATGCTATGTATACAATATTGGAAAAAAAGCGTATAATATGACTAAAAATAAAAATTACATACTTAAATATTTTTGGATTTAAATAGCTTTTTTTTACTATTTTTGTGACTTTTTATTGTGTTTTTTACTTTGTATATATTTTTAAGGTTCAAAATATACAAAATCAGGAACTTAAATAGTTTTGATATTTAAAATACTTAATAAGTCTAAAAATTCTCAAAAGTATTTTTAATATGTGTTAATATATATAAGTAAAAATCTGAAACAAGAACAAGTATTTTTTGTATTTTTAGAATAGTTCTTGAAATTTTTATAAGGTTTTGATGCTTTTTAAATTTTTAGGTGTTTTCCTTTTATATATTTTTGGGGTTTTCGGTCAGAACATATTAGACCTTATACTAGCGTAAAATATTTTTTAAAAAAATTTGTTAGACACTATTTTATATTTTTTGGCTTTTTAAGACAAATAAGGATTGGTCGTACACTATTTGATTTTTAGAAAATAGGAAAATGGCATAAAATGAAATTGTAAATATATAGTGTGAACAAGCATGCATTCATGTACCTACTCCTTTTTTGTGATTTTTAGAACACAACAACTATTTTTAATAAATAGAGAAACTACTCACAAAAATAGTTGCCCTAACAGGGGTATAACTACAAATAAAAGTAAAATGTGAGGTGTGCACTGCAATTTAACCGAAAATTTAACACTTATATTGAAACTTAATATATTAAAAGAAAATTACAATAACCTGCAAGGACTTGCGAGCAATATTCACAAGATAAAATGTGCGCATGCACGTGACTTTTCATGGGGACTAAATTACTAACTAAAAAGTTCAGGGGGCTACATACAATTAATCCAACTTTCAGTACTACATAGAATATTTACACAACCTATAAGAAAATACAAAAATGCAGAGGGGTCTAGAAATGTACCCACTTACGCCTGGAATCCAACCATTTCTTGTATCACCACATGTCAAATCTTGTGGTTGTGCGGGGGGGCAACATTTCGTTTGATCTGATGGATAGGAAGAACCTGGCAAGGCTTCTTGATCCAATGGTGATCAAGGGTGTTGGAAGAACACCCATGAACAATACTCAGGGTTGCTTTGATTGACGGATCCAAGCATCTCCGGGCTCCGTTCTCCTCGTCGGCTAGTGGAATAGGTTGTCAGTGTGCTTCTGCACACATAGGTGCTCTCAGGGGCGCTCGAGGCAGCAAGGAATCCCAAGATGGTTCCAGTACCTGGGAGCTTCTCCTAGGTGCTTAGTTTTCTTTATAACGCTCGTTTGTCCCTGACCAGTGCCAAAAAGTTAGGTGGCTCGAGGCGATGTTCCTCGTCCAAGAAAGGCAGCTGGAAGCCGCATGGATGAGCGGTGAAAGCGAGCTCAGGTGAAGGTGGTGGCGGATGAGCTCGAAGTCCTTTGATTTGACTGAAATCGAAGGTGCTTTGCGAGCGGATTGTGGAGAATGTGTAAGGGATGCAGGATGGTGTGAATGCGGGTCGAAATACAGGCGGATCATAGTAAAATCGACATGGAGCCCGAGCTCCGGGTCAAAGATGGATTTATAGATTAAGTCTACTCCTAATTATTAATGATGAAACTAAATACATAAACAGGACCAAAATAGGATAGATTACCTAAGATGCTAAGGAAATAGGGCTCAATAAAGCCTGGGGGCTCCGGAGTAATTACTGGCTGGAGGAGCTCCAGCGATGGGGTGGATACGGCTCCGACTTGCCTCTCCTCGCTGCAAATCATGAGCTATGCCTTGTTCTCACCACGGCAAAGCTCCTAGGAGCAATTCGAGGGGTTAAAGACTAGGAGAGAGCGATCAAAAATCAAAATGGGGACGATGGGGGTATATTTATATGCGAGGTTTTGAGGCTTTCCAAGGTGAAATAATATGCAACGAGGGAGAGTTTGTGGAGATTCGATGATGGGCATATATCTAGGATGGAGATGCTACAGGAAGATGGTGGTCTTTGAGGGAAATGGATGAGGAAGGAGGCGTGGAGAAAATGGAGAAGTGACACCCGCGTGATGGTCCGACAAAAATCGAAGGGGGGGGATAGTTGACCACGATCAACAATGGAGGTGCTTGGTTGGTCCACCTGGACCAACTAGGAAATTCCAAGGCAAAAATCCCTTGAAAATGAATAACGAATAGTAATTGATTTTATTATTTTTAGGTTATAAATAAAAATGTTTCTAATTTTCTGAAGTATTTTATGCATACTTTTATTTATTTTTAGAGATAACTAATTACAAGTTTATTTTTAGGGTTTTATTTTATGTACATTTACCTATATTTTAAGTATTTTATTTTGTAATTTTGATTTCATTATTTTATTCTGTTTTTATATATTTAAAACTTTTTTTATATATTTAAATGCCTCTTTATGATATAATACATACACTTAAACAAATATAGTTGCATATTATATTGGTATTGTTATTGCACATTCATCTATGTATTTTTGTATTTTATTTTATTATTTTATTTATGGCTTTATTTTTAGCTTTATTTTAGTTTAATGTGTACATATGATATAAATAATGTTACAAAAATATAAAAAAATAAAAAATTATAAAAATATAAAGAATAAATAAAATGAATATTTTATTCGTGTATATTGTACAATAAGGGTCCAAAACTAACTTTCACAACTTAACTACAAAAAAAATATGAAACACCTTAATTAAATAAATTTATTAAAAGATATATGCAATTAAAGGTGATTTTAATATATTTTGAGTTTTTATTTGGGAGATATGGGTCTGTGAAGTTTGAGTTTAATAATTTTATTTTGTGTACAAAATGTACACTGTATATTGTTTTTGTATACACCCAATTTTGTATTTTTCTTTATAGTATTATACACAACTTTATATAATAAAGTTTCTTTATTTGAGGTATAAATAATAAATAATAAATATGTCCCAAAGAGTAATTTTTATCCTATTTTGTAGAGTAAACCGTCTGTGTTTTATGTACAATTAGCCGCCCTATATCCCCATACTTTATTCTTTGTCAACTAAGTAATCATGATGACCGAGTCTCGGGGGTTTGGGTCACTTTCCATGTCCTTGGCACTTCGCTCTTTTTCTTTATTTCTTTATTCTTTTATTTTGGTAAATTAAATCATAAACGTTCAATATTTTATACATTATTTGATACAAAGTAATGAAAGTTTATTGACAAATTAGTGACATATTTCTGCATTCACTAGGGTTTAAAAGGTAAAATGAAATAATAAAGGTGATGAAATGGAGATTCATCAGTAGGTAGGACCATTGGATATGTTACTAGAGAAATAACATCGCTGGGAGGTAGTGGAATGAATATAGACCATAAGGAAGGTGATGCGATAGGTGGAAATGGTGGTTTTGTCTTATAAATGTAGGTAGTCAAAGTGGGAATACGGAAGAAACCCTTTGTGGCGCCTCGTGGCTTCACCAAGAAATTCAAGAAACATAATTTTTGAAATATATAAAATAATTAATAAATATTTTTGAATATAGAATGAAAAAATACAATAACGTGTAAATATAATATTCTACAATATTGTAGAAGACCACTTCTTGAAATAATGTTTTCTATTACAATAATAAAAATTAAGGTATAATATACTTGGTAATTATAAAACTTAAATATATTTTATTATTTTAGGTATAAATTATTTATTTTATAATTTATTAATTTATTTCCATATCTTAAAGACTTAAATATATTTTTGTTAGATTTGTATATTGTCAGCTTAAACTTGTATAAATGATGGAAGAGGCAATACTTATATAAGTTACATATATAATTGATTATTTAGTTTTTTTTTATGTTTTTAATTTTAGTTGAAATTTTGTTTATAAAAATACCATATTGAAGTTAAGTATAATTTTATAAAATATTAAAATATATTTATTAGTATTTAATATAAAAACAGAAGCTAGAAAGTCGGTGTGTCATGTATAGAATGGACCCCAAACTCACTTTTCATAGATATTGTCATCTCAAGCTGAAGAATTTTTAAAATATAAAATATTTTTCAATGTAAAAATTAAGGCATAGACATGAGTCTATATGCGTGGATGATGATGAATCCACGATTCATCGCCTTTATTCTTTTATTTTAGCTTCATTTCCGTAGTCAAATACCTGTAAATACCCCACTAATTCCATAAAATTACAAATTTTGCATGCAGTTGTTAAATATGCATTTTTAACACTTTTTGTATTCAAAATAAATAAATAAAGAAGAAAAGAAAAATGAAGGATGTATTTATACCATAAATACAGACTGACCCGAACCCCGAGAGAAGGTCAAGACTTGACCTGATCAGCCAGAAATAAAGTAGGGGGAGATAGGATCTTCTGTCGAAAATCCAAAAATATTCTGTAAATATTTTTCCTATATTTGTGTAGAACTTGTACTATTTTATTTGTATGTAATTTGAGCTCAAATTAATTATTTTTGTAAACAAAAGTTGTAAATAAAAATGTGTTATAAATAATAAAAATAACTGCAGAGAAAAATAATGTACATATTATAATTAACCATCCTCAAAAAAATCACAAAGCGATCATTGAAAACTCACTTCCATTATAGTCTAAATTAAATTATCTTTCAAATGGCTATAGTTTCATAATTGTTAGAGTTACGGAAGTCGGTTTTCTAGGGTGTTTTATGCAGTTTCACCATTTATTTATTCTACATATTTATATTTATATTCATATTTACATATTTGAAAATATTAATTTCATTAAAAATAAAAATAATAAAATAATAAAAAATAATAAAATTAAAAAAATGTGTTTTTAAAATTATTTCCTTATGTGTATATGTGTATATTGTGTATATATATATATATTATTTGTATACAACTAACTTCCTTATATAAAAATCACCAAAAAACAAAAAATATCTCACATTAATTAATGGGATATTTACACCCATAACCCTGAGTAGTATCGTAATTACCCCGGAAACCCTCTATAATAACGAATTACACCCAGGACCCTGAATAATGTTTAACCATTACATGGCATAACCCTGTGTCAAGTTCCTTCCCATTTCTCCGTTAACTATGACGGAAAACGTTATATGATGACAATTTTGCCCTTAATACATCATATTTATAATATAATGGCATTCTGTAGATCCAACAAACTGCTACCATTCCAGCTGCAACCCGACCGCCAACCCCTGCGTCGCCGCAAGCTCAGCTGCATCCCCCGGCCATCGCCCCTGGCTCGCGCAAGCTCCAGCTGCAGCCCCCGCCCTTTGCCCTGCCCATGAAGCTCCAGCTGCTGCTCCCATGCCCTGCCCCCGCCCCCTCTCCCGTGAAGCTCCAACACCGCCTTCACCGCACCCATCCCCCTCCTCCCCCGGTCGTCTGCACGCCCCGCCTTCCTCTCCCGTGAAGTTCCAGTCCCGCCTTCTCCCCCGTCGCTACATGTCCCGCCTCCGTCCCATGAAGCTCCAGATGCTTCCCCCATTTCGCCCGTATGTCCCCCCGGTGAAGCTCAGCTCCACCTTTCGCATTCGACCCCCTCCGCCATCCGCGCCCGCCTCCCCCCGCCTGCGCATCACCCGCGCGTCGCCCCCAGGTCCCCTTCTTCACCCCCCCCCCCCCTCCCCGCCCGTGAAGCTCCAGCTACCAGCTACACCTTCGCTGGTCCGTGAAGCACAGCTCCACCTTCGCCTTCGACCCTCTCCGCCATCCGCGCCCCCCTCCCCGCCCGTGAAGCTCCAGCTATCAGCTCGACCTTCGCCGGTTTCGCTGAAGCTCCAGCACGACCCCCCCCCCCCCCCCGCGCCTCTGCAAGACCCACCCCCGCTGGCGACCTCCATCTGCGCCCCCTCCCCCCGCCTGCGCATCACCCGCACGTCGCCCTCAGGTCCCCTCCCCCCCCCCCCCCCCCCCCCACCACGCCCACCAAACCCAAGCCCCTCGTTGCCATCTCCGCCTGCACACCCTCTCCACCCAATTCCGAGCTCGGAAGGCCCCCTCTCTGCCAGACCCCAGTTCGGAGCCCGCAACCTCCCCCCAAGAGAGGTCGGAGCCCGCTGCCTACCCCCTTGTCCCTCTCTTCCTCGTCACCCACATTTTCCTCTTCTTCCTTTCCTTTTTTTTATTTTGAGTTAATCCCAACCGTTAGATTGTAGCTTGGTTAGATTAACTCAGCCATCTAGTTGAGTTACTGAACCAAACTAACGGAAGGTCATGCGTGTAAAACAGAGTAATTATTTAAGCTCTTCGACGTAATTCGTGATTATCGAAGGTTTCTGGGGTAATTATGAAACTACTTAGGGTTATGGGTGTAAATATCTCTTAGTTAATTAATGTAATTTAATTACGAAAACTGTATTTGGTTTTAATTATTTAATTCATTATTTGATTTTATAACATACCATGTATATTAGATTTGATTCTATACCTTTAACGGCCACCATTAATGTGGCTAATTGATTTCCATAAATTATTTAATTTATTTAATTCTGAAATTCATTTTTAATTAATTTATTAATTTATTAATTTAATTATTTTATTAATTTCACCAATAAAGAACTTCCTCATTTGTAGATATTTTCCTTTTTAATTTTCTTCCGCTTTTTAATGGGCTCTTCCCCCTCATTTCCTCTTGATCAATCTTTGGTGGAGAGGAGCCCGATCTCCGAGAGTCATCTTGTTGAAGAAGGGTGTCCAACCTCCGAGCCGTTCAGTGACAGCGCGTTGGGCTTCGTCGAGGGCATCACGACATTTCCGACTCCAATGTGAGATCCACTTTTATTTCATGTCTTTTTCTCTTAGATAAATCGTAGGTATAATCTTTGCTCTGATTTTATTAGAATTTAGATCCTTAAAATCATAAAAAAATTCCTGTCACACTTGTCATCCGAATCTGATTTTCACCTCATTTTCTCGATCCACGCACATTCCCGTTCTATCTATAACAACCTTTCACATCCGACCACGCACAGTGGTCGGATATTCGGATCCATTACTCACATTTCCATCAGATCCCCATTCACGTCCTCTTTTGTTTGTAAATAAAATGAATAAATAGAAAAATTCCACATAGTTGTTTTTTTATCTAGACTTTGTTTTGAAGGAAAAATTAAAAAAAATATTTTTGCTCCTGTTTATTTTGTTGTTTGAAAAAAATAAAAAATATCTTTCTTTTAATTTCTCTTTACAGTTTACATGTTTAAAAAATAGAGAAAAGGTATTTCTTTCTCTAACATCGCTTTTGCAGGAATAATAAAATAAAAAATAAAAAATATACATTTCCTCTTACATTTTCTGCAGGAAATAAAAAATCAAAAAAAAAATAAAATTAAAAAAAGAGGGGTCGCAGCCTCAGCCACGACCACCCCCCACCGCCGCTTGGACCATCAGGGGGCGCCGCCACCCGTGCTCAGCGCTCACCACGCCCAGCCCACGTCTCGGTCTACAGCACTCCGTGCGAGGCAGTGCGGTGCCGCCGTCTGCGCCGACCAGTGCTCGAGCCCACGCCGACCTCCGCTCCCGTCGCGCCTCCCGCTCGCGTAGCCTCCGCCGAGCCCAGCACCTCTACGCCTTCGAGCCCTCGCCAGGTGTGCCGCCCGTGTCGCGCCTCTACGCTGCAGCCCCCGCACGGCCGCGACCCCTTCACCTCACCTCCGCCCCCGTCGCGCCTCCCGCGCGTGCAGCCTCCGCCGAGCCCATCACCTCCACGCCTTCGAACCCTTGCCAGGCGCGCCACCCGTGCCGCGCCTCTACGCTGCAGCCATTCGCGAGCCGCGTCCCCTTCACCTCACCGCCACCCACTCTTGCTTCCACGCTGCACGGCCTCCCCTCCATCTCCGCAGGAGGCAGCGCCGCCCCCCTCCACCCTAGTCGGCGTCGCGTCCCTGCTTCAGCGACGTCGACCCCCACGCTCCTACTTCCGTACTCCAATCCTCGTAGGCGGCGCCCCCCTCTTTGCCCTTTTGGGAAACAAAGCAACCAGGAAGCCCTAGGAGAATTTTATTTAAAATAAAAATTTGGGATATTGCATCAAGGCTCCTGGAATTTCTTAAAATTACGAAGATGACCCCTACCAATATGAAGTCACGTGCCTCGCACACAATGGTTGGGTAATTTACAACATAGTTCATGCTGCTTATTATTGTTCCATTCTCTGCAAAAAAAACTTTTGAATAATTGCAATTTGATCCCTGTTTTTCATATATAAACTTTGCATGCTCTTTTTGATGGAATAAATATTTCAATTTTTCAAAAAATTCGTACAAAAAATGGTGATGTTCCTGCTGTATTTTTTATCATTGTATAAATTTTTCATCAATTTTTGTTGCCATTTGAGATTTTAAAAAAATCAAAAATAGTGTCATTTTACTTACTCGTAATCAGAAAATTCATTAAAAATAAAAAATTAGTCTAAAAATTCCAAAAAAACTATTGTACGCGTATTTTATTGTCATTTAATTTCTATGTAATTTCCGTGCTTTAACTCTTTATAAAACTCTAAAAAATTGTAAAAAATGAAAACTAATAAAACTTGTAGAAAATTCTAGAAAATTAAAAAAACTGATTTCAGTCTATGATTGTAGATATTTATTTGTAGTTTATACAAAAATAATTTCCACTAGTATTGGGCAATTAAAGTATTTTTAAGTTGCAAAATACTCTTGGTTGTGCACTGTTTACTCTATTTTTTCACTGTTTGATTTTTATAAAATCATAAAAACATCAAAAAATATTAAAAAATTACGAAAAATATTTTAAAATATACAAAATACAAAAATATTTTCTTTGGAATTTTCTGAGCATTTTTTACTATTCTGAAAAATACAAAAAGAGTGTGACGTTGTGTATTGTTTATCTTTTGTGCTTGTTTTGAAAATTAAAAAAAACTCTAAAAATCATTTTCGAAAATTGACTACTGAGTTTTTAAATTGTGCTCCTTGTATTCGACCCTGATCGCTATACCAGGTAAATAGAATAGCGAAAAATGCTTATATTTGCTTTGACTGATTGATCTTTTATTAAGAGGTTAAAAACAAAATTTTTCTGGTGACCGATTCGAGTGGTTGAGAACGACGACAATTGTGATATTATTTACATCTTAATCACGTCGATTTTTGACTCATCAGAATGGCGTTGTTGCCGAGGAGGATGGCTTTGTAGTCATTTTTCAATTTTGTGATAGTTGTCTCTCTATTTTATAATTGTCTTCTGACCATCTCTTATTGGATTTTTGTGCGAAGAATTGCTTAGAGGACGACTTGGAGTTTCTTTTTGGAGGACCCGCACAGGAGGAAGAGCAGGGAGGAGAAGAAGACTTTTGTTTGATTTGAGAGAACAATTATTTGAATTGTAATAATTTAGGACTTTGAATTTTTGTGGACTTGGACTTTGTTCGGGGTTTGTTTCTCCAAGTACCGGTGCACTTGGAGGACCTCACCACTGTTTTCCGTGTTTTTGATTTCACCGCCATAACTTGCTTAGACATAGGAATTTTGATTGATTGTGACGTAATATTCTAAGGCCCAACACCTAATTGCTTATCTGTTCATATAGAACATAATTGGACCTTGGCTAAAATTAATTGGAAAAGTAAGTTTAATTGAATTTGAGATCACGTGCGTGAGGAGTCACATACAGCGCTGGTAGGACCTATTGTGGCGGGCACCGAGTGACTCCCAAGATCAGACTCCGGACTCGATTCGGTTAGCTAGCTATTGTTCTTCACGATCAATAGAAGTTGCTCGTCTAAGGCCGATTTCCACGTATATCATATAGTTAGTTTACATTCTGTATTTAATTTATGTGCGGATCATATTGCATGTAGAGTGCTGGAGAAAGGTACACATTTCTATCCATGCTTGCATCATTATGTTTGACTATACATTGGCTTTTTCATCTTCCTCCCCCTGTTTTTTGATTCAAATTAATCAAAGAGGAAATCAAAAATCTCGTTAGGCATTATTCTTTGAAAAATCCAAAAAAAGTGAAAATCAAAAATTAAAAAATTTGAGACTGGTAATTGAACTATACTTATAAAATCAAACGTAATTGATTCACCATTGTTTTGGGAGAGCAACACCCTCATTGTTTGCTCTTTTAATTGCTCACGTACACACTAAGCAGTAGTGCCCAAATCCTATTCAATCCTCCTAAGTGTTTGTACAACTTTTGTTTGATCACATAACTCTAAAATTGAAAAGATAAAAGACTAGGTCTCACGGTCTTCACATTGCGTAGAGTTGGTGAATTGGGGGTTGTTTTGTGTTTGAATGCCTTTGGTGTGAGTTGGTCACATCTATCTTCTATCATTAGCAGTCACCTTCTCTTTCTTTCACTTTCTTCTATCCAATCCTCCCTCCCTTCACCATTCTTATTTCCCTCTCTTCATGATGGGTCACATTTCACTTCAACCGGATTTTACAGCTTCTTCATTTAATTCCCATCATTCTCGCCCAATCTCTTGGGAGGTCGGAACTCCGACCGATTTCCCATCTTCTCTTTATTCACCTTTCCCTTCAGAACATGCTGTGAGTAACGTCCGAGGAGACCAGATTGACCAAATACGAGACTCGGGTGATTACCTTACTGAGATGAGAGTGCATTCCATAGGAGATCAAATGGGGTAGTTGATAGCTTTAGATGACTTTCATCCTGAGATGATGGATGAGTACACCTATCAAGAAGCACACTCCGCTTCTACATTGAGCCCCTTTATTTTAGATTTAGAGTTCATGAATCTACTGCCGAAATTTTCAGGAGGAATGCATAAGGAACCATATCAGCATATATCTGACTTTGAGGATTTTTTTGAATCGCGACCATGCCTTGATATCACGTTTGAGGATATGATGTTGACGACCTTCCCTTTCTCACTTCAAACTAGAGTTTTGAGATGGCAAAGAGAGTTGGGGAGGAAAATTGCTACATGGGGAGATTTACGATCATTATTTTTGCAGAGATTTTACCCCCAACGTAGAGCTGATATGATGCGGTCTTGTATTCATGATTTTTCAGTTGACCCCCAGGAGCCATTAAGAGATTCGTTGTCAAGGTTACTTGATTTTTTAAGACAATTTCCAGATCATGGATTTTCGATGACTGACTTAATCCATATCGCCATGAGGGGGATGACCGCAGAGCAGATTTCATATGTCATTACCTTATGTGGTGATTCATACCACAGTCCCGACCTGGATTTATTTGAGACCATCTTGGATACAAGTTCAGACATTCCATATACACGAGATGATTTATTCGGGGCTACACACGAGGTAGAGATGACACATGTTGAGTGTGTGACATATCATGCGGATTCAAATAGCACACACCGATCAGAGGCTATGGATGCTACTACTTTTCAAATGATGGATGTGTTGACTACCATTGTGAGTTCCGATAGACGGACATTAGTTGAGGACCCACTGGATTTACAGTCAGTCCTGTACTTTCACGTCGATAATTCTTGGATTCTAGATCTTTTAGTATCCCAAGAAATAGAGGAGGAACCCACATCTCAACCATAATTTGAGTCATTTCAGTGTCCATGCCTAGTTGATTCAGTGTCCATTCTTCAGAAGATCTTCTCATATTCGGATATATAGTTTGATATATCTTAGCATAGAGAGCTTGATGAGGGACCAATTTTGGATTTGACAGATATAGATAGTCCCGTATTTGAGCCATATGTCCTCCCATTTGATGAGGTCGATATATTTTTGGAGGACTTGATATTTAATAGCATGGATCCCCATTCCCTGACGATTCGGCATTACTCCCCAAGGGTTATCTGCAGGAGGATGCCACGGACCTTGTGTTCTCGGTTTCACTTTCTGGGAGTAATCTGATCTGTCAGATCACGAGACCGAGTCTTCTGATATTTCTGATCATGAGTTTGAGTTTTCTCTCCTCGACAACCCTCGTGAGGATGACCCAATCTTTGAGGTATTCGATGATTTCACTGATTTGTCTACATTATATGCATCGGATATCAGCCTTATTAGTGAGTCTCCTGATCTTGATCTTCCTTATCTATTCGAGACGGTGATTGACGTGGAGGATTCACTGACAGATCCTTCCTTCTCCACGTTCGACTTCTTCAGTGTTGCCCTTTCACTCCATTCATATCATGAACCAATGATTTCTTTTGTGCTACCGGAGCCCGATTTCATCTTCCCATATCTTACCCGGTAGCAGACACCCTCCTGATTGTTTATTTGGGTGTCATCATTTCTTCTGTTGAGTTCGTTGTTGTTCTCTCACCGAGACTGCAACGATAGTACGGTATTCTCCTCACAGATGCCGTCATAAACCTCGATACGACGTTATACTAGCCTTTGCGCCCAGCTTGGGGCGTAAACTCTAGCGCTTGTTGAGAGCCGCCTCAACATTTATCACATCTGTAAAGATCCATTTGTCCATATCATACATTCTTTCTGTCTCACACCCCTTCTCCATCTCATGATCATTCCACACTTAGGGTGTACTTTACCCTAAGTATAGGGGGTGTCGGACTTGTGATTATTCATTTGATTCTTTTTACCTCTATTCCGATGCATATACTTAGGGATATTTTACCCTAAGTATGGGGGGTAAACCCAGTACATTCTACTCCTCGATTTTTCCCTTGTGTACAGTCTTCTATACTTAGGATGACTTGATCCTAAGTATAGGGGGATCACCGACTTCTATTATTTATTCTTTTATTAGTCATTGTAGTATGCTATTCTTTTCACTTTTCTATACTTATCATGAGTTATGTCTTTCTTTCTGGCTCTTTGATCACTATGAGGACATAGTTCGAGCTAAGTATAGGCGGGTGTCGTATATATTGTATATATACTTTAGCCATAACTCGTACTTTCATTTTTTTAATATGGCTAAATTAATGTGTAAATACTAGTAAAAAAGAGATGCAGAAATTTCTTTAAATTTTTTTCTAGTACATATTGACTAATAAGTCAGGTTAAAATATTTTGAAAAAAATTTTGAAAGTAGTTTGAAAATCTGTTTGAAAAATCTTTTGAAAACTATTTGAAAATGTTTGAAAAATATTTTTAATCTTTGTAAAAATATTGTTGCTTGTAAAATTTTTCTCTTTGTGTGAAAAAAATGATTTTGTAAAACTATTTGCAAATGTTTGGAAAAATGGTTGAAAGATTATTTTGAAAATATATATATACTATTTGAAAAATGTTTGCAAAATTATTTTCAAATGATTGTAAATGATTGTGAAATTGTGTGAAAAATTATTTTGGACTATAGTTTTCATAATTATTTGTAAAATTATTTTCAAATAAATTTGAGAAATATATGCATCAGAAAAATTTTAAAAAATAAGAAAAAATAAGAAAAAACTAAAAAAAATCAACTGTAAGTATATACATGTGTAAATTACTCAAGTTGTAAATCCTTTCTCATGACTCTTGTAAATAATTGACTCACTTCTTTGTAAATATATGTATATAATCCCTAACCCTTATCTAAAAGAGAGAGAGAGAGAGAGAGAAAATTTTGCATATACTTGTATATATTTCTAATTATTTGCATTAAAAAAACTTTTGCATGTGCATCATTTTCAAAAATTCATAAAAATTTCAGAATTTTGAAAATTGTTTCACAAAAAATTTTGATTTCTTTTCTTTGCATTGTACATATTTTCTTGCATTGGCATGTGCATTTTTCAGGATAGTTTTGACATTTAAACTACGTATAGAATAAATTTGAAGAATGGAGCTTAGTTGGACCTTAATCCACTTAGTTTCAGAGGAACTTTATAAGATTTGGAGTTAAGACTTTTCAGGTCCTAGTGACTTAATTCTTTGAGTCCATAAGACTATGTTCACATGTCATCTTTATAAGTATAAGTAGAAGATTTAACAACACACGCATGATTCTTTCCGACTGTGGCTTACCTTGGACAAAGTACTCTACACGTAGCTCTTCATGGAGGAGGTAGTGAGGGGGCAGAATCTTTTTGGTTTGGGGTAGCATATGAGGGTAGTACATCTAGGTGAAACCTCTCGTCCTCCTCTAGGGATGGAAGTGCTTCTCAACCTGGTTTGGTGATGTTGAGGTCTAAAGACAAGATGTTATGGGGTTGCAATAATGCTTCGAAAGAGGGATAGTGTACTAGCTCAAGAGGAAAACTCCTTATGTACATGCTGCACCTTGTATATATTTTCAAAAAAATCGAAAAAATGCAGAATCTCCAAAAGTGGACATGCCTGATTGAAAAGTAAAATGCATGCCGGAGTGTATATACAAGTGAAAAAAAGAACAAGAGCTTCAAAGTCAAATATTTGTGAGCTTGCAGCGGGTGACTTGGCTACACTGGTCATGCATCCAAGGATAGGTAACTACACTGGTTACCGTCCATTCTCTTCTCTATCCCCTCTTCTTGAGCTGGTTGTACTTGAACTTAGAAGGGAATATCCCCTCTCCTCGAGGAAAGAGTTGCTAGACCGAGGGATTAGAGTTACCTTGTTGAGAGAGGTTGTTTCTTTGCTACTTTTGAGATGAGGAGCTATATTTCACTTACAACGTACAAGTAAGAATTCATAGTCATAAGAATTTGTGTATGTAGACTTGTTCTGATCTGACTGTTGAGGAGACCTGAATAGGAGTCTTGTGAAACTTAGAAGCTGTTAGGTTTTAAATCCATTTCTCAATAAGGTTCTGACACACTAATAATCCAAAGGTCCGACAAAGCTCCATATTACATTTTTATGAAGATAAGTTTAAAAGTCAACATTGTCTAACTTCATTCCTTTCTCTTTTCTTTATTTTTGTTTTCACTCATTTTTCAAATAAGTGTTTGCTAAGGGACTAGCAAATGTAAAGTATAAGGGAATGATGAATCCACGATTCATCGCCTTTATTCATTTATTTTAACTTCATTTCCGTAGTCGAACACCTGTAAATCCCCACTAATTCCATAAAATTACCATTTTGCATACATTTGTTAAATATGCATTTTTAACACTTTTCGTATTCAAAATAAAAGAATAAAGAAGAAAAGAAAAAGAAAAGAAAAATGAAGGATGTGTTTATACAATAAATACAGACTTACCCGAACTCCGAGAGAAGGTCAAGACTTGACTTGATCGATCAAAAATAAAGTAGGAGGAGCTGGGGTCTTTTGTCAAAAATCCAAAAATATTCTGTAAATATTTTTCCTGTATATTTGTATAAAACTTGTACTATTTTATTTGTATATAATTTTACAATAAATAAATTATTTTTGCAAACAAAAGTTGTAAATAAAAATATGTTGTAAATAATAAAAATAGTTGCAGAGAAAAATAACGTACATATTACAATTAATCACTCTGAGAAAAAGCCACAAAGCGATCATTTAAACACCAATTCTGACTCCACACGAACTCAAATTGAACCAAACACATTTCCATTATGCTCTAAATTAAATTATCTTTCAAATGATTGTCTTCATAATTTCTGGAGTTACGGTTAAAGGGGGTTCTTTGGGTTGTTTTGTGGAGTTTCATCATTATTTATTGTACATATTTATATTTATTTTTATATACATATTTACATATTGGTGAATATTATTTTCATTAAAAATAAAAAGAAAAAATATGTAAATAATAAAATTAAAAATGTGTTTTAAAAATTATTTCCTTATGTGTATATGTGTATATTGTATTGTATATATATATAATATTTGTATACATCCAACTTCCTTATATAAAAATCACCAAAAAATAAAAATATCTCACATTAATTAATTAATTAATTTTAATTATGAAAATTGTATTTTGATTTAATTATTTAATTCATTATTTGATTTATAACACACACTATGTATATTAGATTTGATTATATACCTCTAATGGCCACCATTAAGGTGGCTAATTGATTTCCATAAATTATGTAATTTATTTAATTCCCAATCTAGTCATTAATTAATTAATTAATTTAAATATTTTACTAATTTCACCAATAAAGACCTTCCTCATTTGTTTATATTTTCCTTTTGAATTTTCTTTCTCTTTTTAATGGGATCTTCCTCCCTCATTTCCTTTTGATCAATCTTTGGTGGAGAGAAGCCTGATCTCCAAGATCCGTCTTGTTGAAGAAAGGTGCTCAACCTCCAAGCCATCCAGTGACAGCGTGTCAGCCTTCGTCGAGGCCATCACGGCATTTCCGACTCCAAGGTGAGATACACTTTTATTTCCTTTATTTTTCTCTTAGATAAATCGTAGGTATAATCTTTGCTCCCATTTTATTAGAATTCAGATTCATAAAATCATAAAAAAAATCCATATCACACTTACCCTTCGAATACGATTTTCACCTCATTTTCTCGATCTTTCACATCCGAGCACGCATGGTAGTCGGATCTTCGGATACATTCCTCACATTACCATCGGATCCCCATTCACGTCCTCTTTTGTTTGTAAATAAAATGAATAAGTAGAAAATTTTCACATAGTTGTTCTTTTTTATCTAACTTGTGTTTTGTAGGAAAATTAAAAAAAAATATTTTTGCTCATGTTTATTTTGTTGTTTCAAAAAAATAAAAAAAATATCTTTCTTTTAATTTTTCTTTACAGTTTTCATGTTTAAAAAAGGTATTTCTTTCTCTAACATCGATTTTGCAGGAATAAAAAACAAAAAAAATTAAAAAAATATACATTTCCTCTTACATTTTTTGCAGGAAATAAAAGAAATCAAAAAAATAAGGAGGGGATGTAGCCTCAGGCAAGGCCACCCCCCACCGCCGCCTAGACCATCAGGGGGCGCCGCGACCCGTGCTCAGCGCTCACCGTGCCAAGCCCGCATCTCGGTCCACATCCCTCCGCGTGAGGTGGCTAGGCGCCGCCGTCCGCGTCGACCAGAGCTCGAGCCCTCGCCGACCTTCGCTCTTGTCGCACCTCCCACGCGCGCAGCCTCCGCCAAGTCCAGTGCCTCCACGCCTTCGAGTCCTCTCCAGGCGCGTGCCACACCTCTGCGTTGCAGCCACCCGCGCGGCCGCAGCCCCTTAACCTCAACTCTGCCACATTCGCGCCTCCCGCACGCGCATCCTCCGTCGACCCAGCGCCTCCATGCCTTCGAGCCCTCGCCAGGCACGCCGCCCGTACCGGCCTCCGTGTTGTAGCCTCCCACGCGACCTGGGCCCCTTCACCTCACCACCGCCCCCTCCTACTTCAAGGATGCACGGCCTCCCCTCCATCTCCATAGGCGGCAGCGCCGCCCCCCTCTGCCTAGTCGTGAAGGATAGGGGAAAATCCTCAAGCGCATCACGGAAGCGTGAAGATCGCATCGTATGCGATCGGGAGCGACTAGTCGTACTAGTCGCTCCGGGCAGCGGAATTTAAAAAATTTTAATATGATGAAACCGCATGATCCAAGAACCTTTCTTGGACCGTTTCATCTAAACCACAATTAGGTATAAGGATTACCTCTTGAAGCGTGGTTGCGATTGAGTCTCTAAACCAAGAGACCTCCTGTCTCAAGTCCGATCCGATAGAGGAGATGCTTGCGAGCGCGTTGATGAGATGTGTCCTTCTTGCAATCCAAGTTGATGATCCAAGCGACGAATCTCCTGATCTCGTCACATGAGATCCGACATCTTCTTCATGAGCGAGGTGCACCGAAGGAGACGGAGATCCACGAGCACGAACTCCAGCAGCATAACGACGATGCTGCAGCAATGTCGACTCTCTCAATGGCTCCGTGGTGGACAGCAATAAGAGAGAGGGAGAGAGGCACATGACGTGTAGAGAGAGAGAAGAGAGTATTGGTTTATGTTGTAAACGAATGTCACCCAAAGAGCAATGGATGTGTCTTCTTATATAGGGTTTTGGGAACCCGTGGATTCCAATCCATGGACAACACATAATCAATGGATGAGATTGATTTGTGTTTCTTTCAATGGCTAAGTTGTTGTTGTAAAAAACACAACAACTAATGATTTAATTTAGATTTATTTTCGTTGATAAATCAACAAAATTAATTTCAATATAAATCATCTTTGATAAGAGAAAAGATAATGAAGAGAACAAACCAATCTCCTCAAAAGAGGGGACGAGTGCTCTTCTCCTCATGGAGAGTTGTAGCCGTCCACTTCTCTTTGGTGGACTTGGTCCATCTCTTCTAATTATCATGAGATCTCATTATCTCATGATATATATCATCATCTCTTGTCGACAATATTTTTACCAAAAAATAATTACAAGTTATCTTATGGAAAATATCAACCATGCCATTGAATGTATGTGAATCTCATTAACAACCCCAAACTAAATGTAATTATATTTTCAATTAATCATTCAATGTGAATCCAATTCACATTAACAATTAATCAATACATATAAATCACAATATGCTTTCTGTAATATATTATAAATCATATTTATAATAAACCTGATTAATATGGATAGTGTTATCCACATTATTAATTAAATCACATTTAATCATCTTGGATTTCTTTTCCCATGTGCCCGTGAATCACATTCAAATTATTCATATCTTTTATAATTAAATTACATGTAATTATCTCAGATAACTCTCCTTCTGACACGAACCAAATTCATAGTATTCATGATAATTAAATCACATTTAATTATCAATTTTCTCGATGCTTGGATACATATATCAACAGTGAAATTATCCCTAAATCCTTTCAAGGATAATGCGCTTTTTCCGCAGATACTTGGGGAGACAGGGCGATTGTATTGTTCCACGTATAATGACTTGGATCTTGAGATCAAATCTCAAATCCAGATCTTGCGGACCTCCCATAGATGCTTGATTAAATCAAGATCGTAGATCTAATCTTCTCATTGTATATGAATCACATTCAGATCAATGTCAAAAATTTGGACTAAGATTAGATACTTCTCTACGAGAGAAGTCACTGAAATCCAGAATCGTTTCATCATTCCTTAGGAATGGAAGCGTCATGGTTATACAATCGTTTATGATCACATCACCCTCAGGTATTCCCAATACATGTACATCTTGCATACTGGAAGACCTAGATTAAACTCGAAGTTTTAGATCTCTTTTAGATTGTCTCCGTCACTTTTATCATTAAGATTCTCATTTGATCATTGGGAGTCGGTATCGATCATATGCTTTCCAAAAGCATATATCATACCCAGGTGTTGATCATATACTTTCCAAAAGTATATATCAAGCCTACAAATTCAGTCAAACTTCCAAAGCAAGATGACTGTGCACGGAATTTGATTCTTCCCAATATCTCATGAGTGAGCTCATGTCTTCCGGTTCAGTAAATGAACATGTAGGATCCGTTTGAGAGATCGTATTACTCATATGCCCTTATATGCACACCAGCGCGCCGGTATATAGACCTTGATTAGGTCATCAACCTATTGGTCGGCCAAATGTACATACTCAGACATATAGTAACACATCTGTCTCTGGTCAGAGGATGAATGCATATACCGTGACAACATACGATATAGGTCTTTGGTTATCTCGATCTCATTAAGTTAACTCTTTGGCCTAACTAATCTGACACCTCTGAATCTCTATTCCTATGCAGAGGACCTGCATCAACAGGTCGGTCAGATATCAGCCTTTAGAGATAAGAATTGCCATCTCCTACTCAGGCTTGAGATCACATCTTAACAATCATTTGATGGTGCTTGATGAGTCCTCAATCTAACTCTTTAGATATTCATCCAATCACCAGCCTCTATAATTCAATAATTGAATCAATAGTTGTATGATCATTAAGATAGTCGTTGTACATAACCCTAATTGTACAAAGGGACCTATTATGCAAATTAGTTGTTCTTCATTTCAGATTAAGGAGTGAATTGCAATAACATTTATTGCATAATGGCTCGCCATGGGCTCGCATGTCCAACAATCTCCCACTATCCCAAACAACCATTAATGAGCTAACCATTTAAACCCACACTCATGTGACAATCATAGTCTATTTAATATAGTCAGGGAAGCAGATAAGTCACTCTGTTCCCGAGAGAGTATGCCAAGTCCTTTTACGACACTTGCATATCCCTCAGTAACAGTGCTCGCATCCAATGAGAATGTTGCATCTTGTGCAACCAATACTCAATATTGAGGCAGTCATAATGTCTTTGACACTACAACTCAACAATCATCATAACTAGTGTGTAATTTCAATTATCCTTATCAAAATTCCCAGAGATCTCTATCTCTTAAGGTATCTGCAGTTAAGACCTTTTAGACCATTATCTATAAAGTCTTAGATTCTTGATGATGAGACTTTGAGATCATTATCTCTAAGTCTTGTCATCTTTGAAGATATTGTTTTATTACTGCAACTAAGTATTTTATCTCCATAGTAGGATTACTAACGGTTTACTACTCCCACTACATGGTAGACATTTGTTTTTTCGTACATATCTATCACATACCAGGCTTCTAGCAACCGATGCACAAAGGCAAGCAGTTTTAGCATCATCAACACTTGATATGCTATCCCTTCAGATTGGTCAGTACCAAATCTTAAGGTAAATGAGCCTTCCTTGGACAGAATATATCCAGGATGTACCAATAATGTGACAATCACAATTCTCTCTCTTCTCTTTGCTTCTGAACAACTTCAAAACTAAGATCTAAGAGGCACCATTGAGATCACATCTCAAGGTATGAAATAGTCAGATCATAAAACACTTATTATCATCCCTATATCATTCTAAATGATTATGATATTATCTACATTTAGCACGATGAACACATTAGTACTCCCACTAAGCTTCACATGGTTCATGAAGATTCTATTTGAAATCATAACATTTATAATTTCATCAAATCCTATGTTCCAACTGCAATAAGCTTATGGAGTTATTCAACTTGCACACCTTGCTTTTCTCAACCAGGAAGCCCTGTGGCTACTACTTATGAATATCCTCGGAGAGGTATTCATAGAGGAATGCAATCTTGATTTCCATCTCGAAGATGTCAAAGTCAAGTTGTGCAGCTATAGTTAGCAATATTCTGATGGATTTAAGCATTTTCACTGAAGGAGAAGTTTCATTGCAAGTGATGTCTTCTCTTCATGTGTATCTTGTGGATATGAGCCGTGCTTTGAAGGCCTTTACCTTCTCATCAGATTCCCTCTTTCTCTTGAAGATCCATTTAGATCTTAACGGGTCTTACCCTTATAGGTGGATCCTCGAGGGTCCATATACAACACTTGTATATGAAGTCTACATTTAGACTTTACTGCTAACATCCATCTATCCATGCAATGATCTTCAGAAGCTTCATGACATGAAGTCGGATCATTGTCAGACTTATCTCGCACATGGAATTTATCTTCAAACTCATTTGAAGAGGTATTAGTGTTTCATCTTTAGTTGTCCTTTTAGTTTCTGACTTAAAGAGCCTCATTATCTTCTCAAGATTCAATGAGTTCCTTCACTTCATTTTCATCTTGATTCTCAAGAAAGTCGTCATCTTAGAATCATATTCTTAAAGATGAAATTCTTAAAGAATCTCAAGGTCATAAAGTAGGCATCCAATACCATTCTTTGTTTTCCTAATGAAGTAGCACTCTCTGGTGCTAGATTCCATCTTACTTGCATGGAACCTTATTAAGGATATATATATTGTAGTCTCTACTACAAATTTACCTTGGAAACTAAGAGATAACTGTGCTAAGATTAATCATGTATCAAATCATGTCACACATGATCTAATTGTATCTCCCTACAACTCTATTGAGTTTTGGTATATTAGGAGAAGTGAGATAGGAATGATATTCCTATCTCCATAAGGTATTCCTTGAATTCATCTAATAGGTTCTTGCTAACTAGGTTAGATCAAATTCATTTCATCTTCCTTCAAACTTTGGTTTTAAACAAAAATTGTGAAATCTTTGAACATTTCAAAGGTTTCTAAGGTGAAAGGAAGGAATCTCATATCACAAATAATCATCGAATGATATCACATGTCATCAATGTTTATTATGATATAGATGATCCACATACATCAATATGTATAAGATATTGAATACCTTGGCATCTTACACTATTCCCAGAGAAGAGTGTATTAAACATATTTACTTTAAATACAATATTCACAAGTATGTAAGATTTGAACCTTTAGACAATCTAAAGTTCAATATCTCACTAGTCTATCGATCATATCAATAGACATAAGTCCAAGACTCGATGCCAGATCATTGTCAAATGATTTTCGTCCTCCTACTGATCTATTAAGGTTTAATTTTCAGTATTAGAAATGTTAGTGAACCATTCATTAATATTCTAATTTATTAGAGTCCACTATCATAACTCTTTATGATAGGTCTATTCCAGAATACATGTTCATCTCCAATAATGAATGTATTCTAATATCTAGGTTATAGAGACATTCTCTAAGACAAAGAACTCTCCCACTGAAAATATGAAGTCTATCTATCCAACAGAGATTGTTGCAGCAATTACATCACCGTCCATGTGGATGACTATTAAACCTTAAGATCAAGTTTCTAATCTTCTAAAACATATGCATCCAATTGCAAGTGTTATTAGAAGAATGAGATACAATTATTAGACTTCTAATCTTATCAAATAAGAAAGTCAAATTCAATAATTATATGTATATTATTTCGATGCACTATCTGAGTCCTTCTCTAAGGATCCTAGATAGACTAGATAGTCACACTATCAATACATCAGCTTAATTCAGTATTGGCATTCATCCAAATCTTTGGATGTCATATGTATAGAAATCACAAAAGTACAATAAACTCTTTGACTTTCCTTCTTACTTGGGTCCGACCCATGCTTCCATTGCGCTCCCTTCATCTATAAACAACCATTGCTTAAGATAAAGGATCTCTTATGTTGAATTCAAAAGGTTTTCAAAATGAGAGATTTAAACATTTATATATGCTTCATTTAATTCATACAATATGATTATTATGAAGCTTCATGAATGACTTGAGTATAGACAGTAGAATGATAACACTCATCATTTCTACATCCATCTTAACTTAAAAACTTTGGTTCAGGTAGGTATTCAAACATTTTGAATACATCATCTCTTTCGAACTACCATTCTGCATAATGCAGAGAACCATGTCATTCATGATTAAATGTCTAGAGCACATATGTATGCCAAAACATCTTCTTTGATTTTATAAGGATTAATTTGACAATTATAATCATCTTTGACATTTCACATCTAAAGTACACTCGATGAAAGATCAAGACTAAGGAGACATACAAACCCTAGAGTTGTAGTCCTATTATCTATTTAATTATCACTCCTCATTATTATGAGAAAACTTGCACATTGCAACCACATACATCATGTGTCTAACTGCAAGTCCAATATCTTGATCATGGATCCAATCCATGACAATTTACTGGTTATAATTGAGTATAAAATTGAGCGGGTTCAATGAAGGATTATCTGAAATAATAAATTTTCATAATTGTATACATTATATATATATATACATATTTTACTTTGATTTAGGAATTTTATATCAAAGTTGTCTTGCCTTGTCAAAAATGAAAGTTCATTCCCTTAGTCACTTTCAATGTAAGAGATATTCTTACCATTATATCTCTAGCAAGATCTGGGATCTCCTTTCCTATCTTTATTGCATCCTGTTGAACCAGAAAATCAGCGGTCTAAATATGTCTCACACAAGGCGGAGACAAAGTCATTGTGGCGACTGCACGAAATTCGGAATTCAAACAACAATTAACCCACAACAGAAATCAAGCAATGAAAAGCGGTGCGGAGTTAAAATTTATTATAACTCTACAAAGGATGTTTATAGTGTGCAAGCAGTGTAGAGGTCGAACACAGGGAGCATACAGGTAGAATGGGGCAAAATGCTCAAAACCGTGAATGTGGTCAAATGTCTATAAATGTTATTTTTGTGGGTTTTTAATTTTATATTTTTCAATTTAATTTCTGATTTTATATTTTTATATTCTGATTTTTAATTTTCTGATTTTATATTTTCTTTTTATATTTTGTATTTTCATCTTTTCTTTTTCCTTTTCTTTTAATAAAGATATAAAGCTATATAGAATTTGTAAATACAAGAGAGATGAGAGAGAGATAAAAGAGGTAAAAATATTCAAAATTAGGGAATTAAAAAAATTTTGTGCCTTTTTATTTTTTCTAATGTTTTTGTAATTTTTCTATATTTTCCCTATTTTTTTTGGTATTTTTAAAGTAAAAAATACTAGTAAACAGTGAAACAAATTGCTGGTCGAAATTAAAATGAGGATGAAAAATATCAAACTATGTCCAAAATTTCTCAAATTAATTTCAAATTAAAGACAATAAAATAGGGGAAATTTAAAAATTGAAATTTTATTTTTAGGATTTTGTAGAATTTGTAAGATTTTTATGAAGATTTTAGGTGTTTTCTAATTTTTAGGAGTTTTATTTTTTATTTTTTAGTGATTTTTGGAGTGAAGTTACAACACACTAAAATAAGCAAAATATATAATTTTGGGAATTTTCTAAAGTGTTTTTATAATATTTAGATATTTTCTAATGAAAACAGTGCTGAAAATGCGTGTTTTTAATTTTTTTTAAATATGAACATGCAATAGAAATGCAAAATAAAAATATAGCGTGATAATACAATGCAACATGAACTTAAGATATTTTTTTGGTATTTTTTAGGATTTTATAGATGTATGAGATGAATACTAGAAACATCAAGAAAATACATTTTGGCAGGGGTGTTTTTGTAAATATGGAAAAGCTCAAGGGCCAAAATGCAATTTATCCAGAAAATGTATAACTAATTAAAAATTTTGTTGGACTAAATAACAATAGACAAACCCGTGAGGTCAACTTCGCAAAAATGCCAAGATGCGCGTGACAAGCACGTGCGCTTGGGAGGACCAAAACACAGTATCAGAAAATCTAGGGGCTACGTTGCAAAAACGGCAGAACTTTATAACTACACATAAAAGTTTTTAGACTAAAGATAAATATGCAAAATCCTCGGGACAGACCTGCAAAATTGCCAAGTCACATGCGTAACGCACGTGACCTGACAAGGGCCACAATGTAATGTTATAAAATTCCGGGGTGCAGTTCGCGAATTTCACAAAAGTTTATAACGGCTGATGAAAGATTTAATAGTAGTTTATAAATACAAAAATGCATCGGGTTATGTCTGCAAAATACCGAAAGCAGGGGACGATCCGACGATGGGAGATCTTTCACTTAAGACACGTGTCACGCCAACAGGGCCCGATATCCCTTCGCATGTACGGCCCAGATAAGAAGGCTGATGAAGATCGAACAGTGATATGCGCGCTTGATCCAACGGACGCTGTGCACATAGAAGAACACCCTAGATCAAACGGCAGAAGGATGATGATGAAGAACAGGGAAGAATGACGCGGTTGGCGAACTTACCCGGCCTCAAAACACCTCCTCCGTGGCGTATGGGGCTCCAAAACGGGCTAGTGTGGTTACTGCAGGTGTTCATGATGTGCTGGAGGTGGTAAAATGTCGCGAGGCGGTCTAGAGCTCCTCCACGTCGTTGGAGAAGAGGAAGAGGCCCATGTGTCTCCGGCGAGATGTCAAAAACTCCCCCAGGTGCTTTTCACGCTTCAAAAATCTACAAATGTGTTACGGAGGGCGAGGGTAAAATGCCTCGCCCCTCCAAGCTGCAGATTTAGGCTGAGAGTGGCAAAAACGGAGCTCGTCGGAGCAAGCTCCGGCGAGGGTATGGCGACGGTGAATGAGGTATACGGCTCGAAAGCGAAGGTGGGGGGAGATCCTACGAAGGTAAATAGGAAAATGCAAATAAAAGTAACGAAAAACGCAAACCTCAAGGGTTGAAAACCCAAGGTGGATACCTCACGGCCAAAGTGGCCGGAGATGGGTGGATCCGCCCTTAGACGCTCGCCAAGGCCACTACGAGGATGCTGGAGGGGAGCTATCACCTCCCCGGTCCGGAGCAAGGAGCCAGGAGGGTCTGGACAAGGTCAAAGAGGGTTCAAAAATGGGATGAAAGGTGATGGGGTTTTTTGAACAAGTGGTGAACGGGCTCCAAAAACGATGCGACAACGGGCGGATCAGTGATCCAAAGCCCGAAAAATGCTTGGGCGTGATTGCTCGATTACAGAGAAAGAAAAGTCAAAAAGAACTCGACGTGAAATAATGAAAGGGTCAAGCTCCAAAAATGGGAGAATCGAGGAGAAAACACAATCTGACAAAGGTGGCAGAGGGGGGTCAGACAGTTGACCCGCGATCAACTGTCAGACTCACCTGGTTGGTCCACGTGGACCAACTAGGAAAAACCTCTAAAAAATATTTCAAAAAATCATTTTAAATTAGTAAGTGAATTTATTAATTTCCGATTATTAAATAAAATTTTTTTATTATTTTATATATTATTTTATTATTATTTTTATTTATTTTTTAGAGGTATAGAAATACAAGTTGCCTTTTTAGGTCTATATAGGTATACATGTCTATGTATTTTAATATTTTATTTTTATTTTGTGTATTTAATTTTATTTATTTTTATTTATTATTTTGTAAATTTATAACTTAATTTTATGAACTGAAATATATTTTTATTTTATTTTTTTGAATTGATTTGTACACTTAATAAAATAGGAGTATTAAATATACATGTATAATTATAGGTATTAGACCTAGGTATGCTATATACAAGTATTTTATTTTGTATTTTCTTGAGGTTTTTATTCATGTTTTAATATTCATATATATTATAAATAATATTTACAAATTATAAAAATATAAAATTATAAAAATAATGAATAATAAATAAAATGAATATTTTAATCTGTACAAGTATATAATAGGGCTCCAAAACTCAACTTTCAAACAGTAGTTCCCCAAACGCGAAACCACCTTCATTAAATAGCTTATTTAAAATTATATACAATTAAAGGTGAGTTTGACGCGTTTCAAGTTTTAATTTGGGAGATACAGGTCTGGGAAGTTGGGATTTTGGAATTTTATTCAGACCATAACTTTTTATCTATATATTATTTTTGTGTGAAATCAATTTTGTATTTTTCTTTATTTAATTATCTATAACTTTCATGTACAAAGTTTCTTTATTTGAGGTATAAAAAGTGGAACAAAAAATAGGTCCCAAAATGAATAAAGAATGAATGAAATAAAAGGGATTTTTTATTGGTTTTTGGACCTTATCTCCCCCTACTTTATTCCTTATCGACCTAGTCATCAAGATGCCTAGGTCTCGGGGTTTCCGAACATAAAATATTTACAATATTTTATTCTTTTTCTTTCTTTTCTTTATTCTATAATTTTGGCTTTAAAAACCACATTTTATACAATATTTACACAATGATGCATGAATGCTAAAATGCCTAAATTAAGCCTATTTACACGCATTTACTAGGGATTTTAAGGCCAAAATGATAGAATAAAGATGATGAAATGTAGCTTCATCATCCCCCTATACTTGCCTTTGCTAGTCCCTAGCAAACACTTATGCAATAAGTGCAGAAAAGAAAAATAAAGAAAAGAAAAAGAAGAAAATTGGATTAAGTTTAACAATCAAACTTGTCTTCACAAAATCAAAGTTTGGAGCTCACGTCGGACCTTTGGAATTTTAGTGCGGGCAGAACCTTAATGAGAACCGGATTTGAAATCCAACAGCCTTCGAGAATTCCAAAAATCTATCGAAGTCTCCTCAATAACCAGGTCAGAAATATTTCAACTCATACGCAAACCCTTACGACTATGAATCTAACTCGTACAGTGTAAGTGATGGTGGCTTTCCCCAACTGAAATGACAAAGAGACTGACTTCTCCAATATGACAACCCAATGATTCCCCAATCCAACAACTCATTCCTCAAGGAGCAGGGTATTCCCTTCTAAGTTCAAGTGACAACCAGCCCAAGAGGAGGGGGTAAAGAGAAGAATGGACGGTAGCCAATGTAGCTTCCTATCCTAGGATGCAAGACCAGTGTAGTCAAGTCATCCAGCTGCAGGCTCACATAATTTGACTTTGAAGCTCAAGCTTGCTTATTGACTATACACATATGTACTCTCCGACCGGCATTTTTATTTTTGTACAAGCCTGTCCATTTTTTTGGAGTTTTTGCTTTTTTTATTTTTTTTGAATACTATATACAACAACATTTATATATGAAATTTTTCCTTTTGAACCAGTAGACTATCCCTCTTTTGAAGTTTTATTGCAACCCACAATCTCATGTCCTCGAAACTCATCATCACTGGACGGGTTGGGATGCACTTCCCTCCATAGAGGAGGACAAGTGTTTCCACCTATGTGCGTCTCATACCGGTAAATCCAGCCTCCTCATCACTCCAACTGAGTTGAGCCAAGTGAAAGGTGCAAGTATCCAAGTTAGGTCATTATCAACAAGAGTCGTGCGTGTGCTCCGAAATACTCTACTTAGGCAGTCAAGAATCCATTGAACCAAGTCCTGTAATCCTCAAAGAATTAAGTCAACTAGATCTGAAGTACCTCAATTCCAGTTCCTATAAGGTTCCTGTTGATTAGGTAATTTAAGGTCCAACCAAGCTCCAATCTTCGGATTTTACTTAGACTCATTCAATTACCAAACTCAATCCGAAAAATGCTCATGCTATGCAAATGCTATGCAGAAAAAAAAATTTTGTGATGCAATTTTCAAAGATTTTCAACTTTTTATGGATTTTTGAAAAGATGATGCGTATGCATTTTTTGGATTTTTCAAAAAAGTTTTTCAAATGTTTTTGGGATTTTTGAAAACAAAAGGTTTTGGCTAAAAATTAGGTGCAAATATTTACATGGGGAAGCAGTTTATATTTATAAGAAGCAGATTTTTAAGGATTTACTAGGGTAAATGGTCAATTTTATCAGTATATATAATGAATTTTGGGGTGACGTATATACTTCTCAAATTTATTTGAAAAGGTTTTCCAGAAAATTTTGAAAACTATAGTCCAAAATAATTTTGATAAATACTTTTACAAACATTTACACACATTTGAAAATTATTTTGCAAAGGTTTTCTAAACATTATAGATAGAATTTTCAAATGTTTTTGCAACCATTTTTCAAACCATTTGCAAATCATTTTTCAAACCTTTTTATTTCACACAAAGAAAATAATTTTTAAAACAAAATGTTTTTGCAAAGGTTGAAAACATGTAACAAAACGTTTTCAAGATAGTTTTCAAAAGATTTTCACAAGGATTTTCAAACTATTTTTCAAACTATTTTTCAAACATTTTGCAAAAAATATTTTCATCTGATTTATTAATCAGTACATACAAAAAGAATTTGAGGAATAATAGCATCTTGTTATTAAGGTTTTTAATGAATTTTATGAGTATAATTAGCCATAGTTATTAGTAAAAATACGAAAGTACGAGTTATGGCTAAAGTATATACACAGTATATACGACCCCCCTGTGCTTAGCTTGAGCTATGTCCTCATAGATCAGAGAGAAAAGAGAAGACATAACTCGTACTGAGTATAGAAAAGTCTAAAGAATAAATAAGGGGATAAAGGAATGAATGAATGAGAAGTTGACCGTCCCCCCTATACTTAGGATCAAATAATCCTAAGTATAGCAGATTGTACACAAAGCAGGGAGGGTCAAGGGTGGGAATGAACAGATCGTACTCAAACTGTCTCCCCCTATACTTAGGGTAAGATATCCCTAAGTATAGACAAGAAGAGGAGACAATATAGAGGATCAAAGAATAGAAATACTCAGGGTGCACACCCCCCTATACTTAGGACAAAGTATGTCCTAAGTATAGGAAACTGACAAAAATGGGTGACACCTTTTCGGTAGACAAAGAAGATAGAAGAGGAAAAGAAGAAAAGAAGAAAAGAGATCAAAAGATGGAAGAAGATAGAGAAGGATGTACGCATCACTCCCCCTATACTTAGGGTAAAAGAAGCCCTAAGTATAGGCAACAACAGGAGTGATGAAACAGAACGATGAATAAACACTCGGCTCGTCCACCCCCTATATTTAGGACAAAGTACGTCCTAAGCAAGGCAAACATGAGAATGGGTGGACGAGCAATACGGGAGAGAGACGGAGGTACAAAAAAGAGAATGTACAACAGAGGTGGATATACACGGGATCAAGAAGGTTGAAAGAAAACCTTCTTGAGAGACCGCTGAGGAATAGATCTAATATGGTGTAGGTCGACATCGGGGTCCTCAGATGACACTAATCGATCAGGGTCGACAGGGTGTAGGTACTCAGTGGCTCTAGGGTGTGAAGGCATAGACGGAGTAGTAGAAGAAGTACGACTAGGTCTGGCCTTGGGAGTCTCGCTGATATCAAAGTGAAATGGGATGAACTCATCATCATCGAAAGTAGTGTAGTCAGAATCGTCCTGCGAGGTCTCGTCCAGGTCAAAACCAAAAGGAACGAACTCATCGATGGAAGTAGTCGAACTCTATTCATCCTCAATAATCTAAACCGGATCATCTTTCTCATCAAAAGGCCCGAATTCTCGAATAAAAGCAACTAAATCAAATTCGCCCTTTGTCTCATCTGAATCTAAGTGAACAGGAACGAACCCATCGGTGGAAATAGTCAAATCATGTCCATCCTGTCTAATATCTGAATCTGCCCTTCGCTCAATGGTGTCGGTCGTGTAAATCCCGCGGTTGTCATGAACACATTGCCAAGTCCCAGAAGAAGGTACTTAGAGGTCCATGCTTTCCAAGTCTTCCTCCTTGGAGAGGAATTCTTGGGTCTAAGTGGAATCCAATAAGCAACAAAATTCTCTGATGGTCTCGTCAAGGTCATGGTCCTCAGGGTCAGCCAAGATAGGTGAAGGTGCATCAGGTGCAGGACTCTGGTCAACAGTCTGTGCGGTGATCAACACTTCACTTTCGTCAATAGGACGAAAGCGAATCTCTCCTGATCCGTAACAATAATGACCCTCGCTGAGGCGAGGAATGGTCGTCCCAGGATGATTGGAGAGTGCTCCCCTGTGGAGGTTGATGAATACCCATTCATCACTCTTTATTCTTTTATTTTAGCTACAAAACCTTTGCAAAACACATGTACATTCTTGTAAATACAAATAATTAGCATTCAACATGCATTGTATAAAAATAAATAATTAGCATGTTTTTGTGCATAAATAAAAGAATAAAGAAACAAAAGAAAAAGAGGGAGATATTTAGAATAAATATTTAGCAACCTAATCCCAAGGGAGGGCTCAACATGGGCCAGACCGCATAAAAACCAAAGTAGAGGGAGATAAGGAAGCTCATGTGTGTAAATATACCTGTATATAAATATAAATATTTTCCTCTAAATAAAAATAAAAATAGGTTTGTATTTATTTATATATATTTGTAAATATTAAATCAAAATAAAAAAGGAAAAATAAAAATAAAAATGCCTTCATCATTGTCTATATCCATCATGTACATAAGACCATATACTTATTTATTTACCCCTATAAATGAATAAATTAAAATCCCATAAAAATTGTACATACTCTATATTTCATAATGTAATTAAATAAAATAAAAAACATAAAAATAAAAACAAAATAAAAAGAACAAAAATAAAAATCAAAAGAAACATTGTATATAGACCATGTATATGTGTGTATATAACTATTTATTTAACCCTTGTAAATAAATAATAAAAATACCAAAATATTCCAAATTTTATTCTATAAATAAATAAAATACAAAATTTGAATAAAAATGTACAAAAGTAAGTAACCAAAAATCAAAAATAAAAAATACAATATTGTATATATACCTATATATTATACTATATTGTACATACCTTATTTTTATTTCAAAAAAATAAATAAAAATCACAAAAAATAGTTTAAAATAAAGAAATATTTTTCATGTTTTGAGTTTTACATAATCCAGTCATTTGCTATTTTAAATTTAATTTCCAAATCTTTTATGACGTGGCCGCTCCTGATTGGTCCACGGGGGATGTTGACCCCCCGGTCAACTCCCCCCCAGACCATAACCCGCGGATCATGTGCGCCCGACCCGATTTCTCGATATTTTCCACACTCAATCCGACACCCAAATCCACAAACCCCGGGCTCCATTCCTTCCTTGCAGATCCATGATTCATGCCCGGGGTGGGTTATCGGGGTTCGAGCTCCGACAAGCTCGCCCGATCGTCTTCAAGCCGGACCCCTAGACATATTTAACATCCGCTCCGCCGCACAGTTCCTTCATCTCTGGTCCTCCCCCTCGACGCCATGGAACTCCTCCACCTCGCCTGAGTGACAGCGGTGCGATATGGAGGGGAAGTGAGGCTCAGGCAGCCGAGAAACCTTGGATCCGGTGGTTTTCGCCGCCGTGCGCCGCCACGAGCGCGCTCAGCCTCGGGACTCGACGCTCCCTTGCAGGCAATGACCCCCGGAGCTCCCCGAGCTCCAGCATAGTCGGATTCCTCCACCAGGTAGGTAGATTAGCTAGTAGTTTAGCATAGATTCTAGTTTTTAGCTTACTGTCCCTGTAGCTCCGCCGCCTTCGCCTGTCGTCTCCGTCTAACCATCAGCCATTCCGGCCGCACACCCACCTTCGTCAGACTTCTCCGCACCTTCTTCATTCAGCCACCCAACCCTGACTCCCCCCGGAGCAGGGACTTCGGTCCTCCTCTTCCCCTCCACACCGCCGCATCTTTCATCCTCCACGTGCGCTAACGGGTCGAGGCATTTTGCCCTCGACCCCTCTTTCTTCCTGTGCAGGCAGCAGGTCAAAATGACCTCATCTGGAGGTCGGAACGATAAAGCACAGGTGCTCCATGATGAATACCCATTCATCACTCTTTATTCTTATATTTTAGCTACAAAAACCTTTGCAAATGCATGCAGATATATGTAAATACAAATAATTACCAAAAGCATGCATTGTGTAAAAAACTTATAATTAGCATGTTTTTGTGCAAAAATAAAAGAATAAAAAGAGGGAAATATTTAGAATAAATATTGAGCATCTTAACCCAAGGGAGGGCTCAGCATGGGCCTGACCGCATAAAAGCCCAAGTAGAGGGAGATAGGAGCTCATGTGTAAATATTTGTGAAAATACATAAAACTATATTTTCCTCACCAAAAATATAGTTGTAAATATTTGTATATATTTATAAAAGATAAAAACAAAATAAAAAGTTAAAAATCAAAAAGATCAAAAATACCCCTTTCATCTTGTACATAAACCACACCTATATATATATATATTTATTTAGCTTTGTAAATATACAAAAGTAATTTTCATACTTTTTGTAAATATTCTATGCTAATGTATTGTAAATAAATAAAATAAAAAGAATCAAAATCAAAAACAAAATAAAAATAACAAAATTAAAAACCCAAAAATACCTTATACATATACCATGTAGATACATGTACATATATATTTATTTCACCTTTGTATATAAATAATAAAAATAAAAGAAAAAAACACTTTTATTTCTAATTTTATACTATAAATAAATAAAATACAAAATGGGAATAAAAATGCACAAAAATAACAAATTAAAAATCAAAAAAAATAAAAATACATATTGTACAAATACCTATGTATAGCTATACTATGTAAATACCCTATTTTTATTTTGAAAAATTAATTAAAAATCACCAAAAAATAGAAAAAATTAAAACAAAAATATTTCATGTTTTAAGTTTTTAATAATTCAGCCATTTGTTATTTTTAATTGAATTTTTAAATGTTTTCCACGTGGCTGTTTCCCATTGGTCCACGGGGAATGTTGACCCCCGGTCAACACCCCCCGCGGACCCTCTTCTCTCGCGGATCAGGCTGTCGACCCGATTTCTCTGATTTTTCCATACCTGATCTGCCCGCCATTTGCGTAAACCCCGGGTCCTAATTCTTCTTCTTGCATCCGAGACCCCCGCCCGGGGGATTGCATCGGGGTCCGCGCTTCATGCTGCCCTACCCGACTAGCCCTAGTCGGGTCGGCACCCATATATATCTCGAGCTCCGCCACCTTCAATCGGTATCTTTGGCTAATCCGCTCCACCCCCAGTGACCTCCAGTGCTCGAGCGTGAGTGACAGCTCGCTCCAGGTACTGTCGCAGCGAGGAGAGGGGCCGGATACCACTGATCCGGCGAGTCTTCACCGCCGTGCTCCGCCCCGAGTTGGAGCTCGAGCCTCGGACGTCGGCGACCCTTGAGGCAAAGACCCAGAGCTGCGCAAGCTCAACCACAGCCCACTCGACCACCCAGGTAGTCTCTTAGCTCCACTATTTCGTCCAATTTCCAATTACCCCCAAATCGCGCCGCCGTCGATTTTCACCGATTCCGACCGCCTCCCCTTTCCGTTCGACCATCGGAATCCACCCTCACCTCCGCCTTCCTTTCACGCACCTTCTCCGTCCCTCCGTTCAACCCAGCTCGCACAGGAGCTGGGGTTCGAATCCCTTCGCCGTCGCACCGCCGGGGTTCGCCCACACCGACGCACCTTTCACCTTCACGCCGCTTAACCGGGTCGAGGCACTTTGCCCTCGACCCGCGAAGCTTCTGAGCTGTTTTGCAGGACCAGCAGAGGCCATCTGAGGCCTCTCAACATTCGGGCCAGGAGCTTCACCTCCGCCGACCTCGCCGGAGCCCTCCAGGGCTCGGTTGGGTCATCGGAACCTACCATCAGCTGCGGAGCATCAGCGCGGAGCTTCTCCGATCTCCAGGCGCAACAGAGGAGGCCGGAGCCACCATCACGAGGCCGACGAAGTTCGCCGGCCATCAGTTCTTCCAGCATCCTCCAGAGCCGTTGGATCAGCCTCCTGCTCCAGGTGCCATCTTGACCGTTGGTGGCTGGAGTGTTCGTGGACGTCAGATCTGAGGCGCTAGATCCAGGCCGTTAGATCCACACGTGTCCTGGCCTGGACCGTTGGATCGAGCAGAGAGCAGCAGCGACCAGAGCCGCCCCCACCTCGACCGTTCGATCGCCACGTGGCGGCCATCCGTCAGCTCAGTTAATAAAGGGTAAATTACCCTTAGGCCCTTATCTTAGTTTTATTTCATTTGAGTCCTGTAAATATTCCAGCACGTTGTTTAGTTTTAGGTTTATTTGCACAATGGACCCTGCGCTTTAGTTTATTTGCATTTATACCCCTGCCTGTGTGAGCCACGTGCTTCGTCACGTGTATTTTTGGGTTATTTGCATCCGATGCCCTTGTAGTTCTGATTGTTAAGGAATGAATGAAACTTTTTGAGTAATTGCATTTATACCCCTGTGCGTTGTGGATTTTACGCATGTGCGTTTATTTTTGGGTTATTTGCAGCTGAGGTCCTCGGACTTTTGGTACGTGTTACCAATTAGTCCCCGAACCTTAGTTTTATTACATATAGGTCCCTGAGTGCCCCAGGCACGCGCCTCGCGCGTGTTTTGCTGGGTATTTTGCACCGGGACCCCCAGAACTTTGGGTATTTGCACTTTGGTCCCTGTGCACAGTGCCCTCTTGTCATTTTTGAATAAAATATCAAATCACCTCCAAATCCAACGAAAATTTGACACATGGCTCCTGCCATGGTGTAGGATTTTTGTAGATTTTTGAGGACATTTCTGATCTTGTTTGCTATTTTTAAAAATTCAAAAACCTCTATTTTTGGCACTGTTTAACTTGAAAAATCACAAAAAATATAAAAACCCCCTTAAAAATTCTATAAAAATTAGGTACTGTTTATTTTGTGTTCCTTGATTTTCTAGCCATTTTGGCTATTTTTCACTACTGGAAAACCTTAAAAACTTAAAAACCCTCAAAAACCCATAAAATTCTAATAAATACATAACAAATCCAAAAACAATAATTTTGGTACTCAAATTTTCCTTGTTTTACCTAGTTTACAGGAAAAATACTTCCAGGCCCTTTTGAGTCCTTAGATATTTTATCTAGGGATTTTGGGCCTGGCTGGACAGTACCCTACATTTTTGCTACTGTTTGATTTTTAGAAAATAAAATACACATCCTAAAAATTCCAAAAATTCACCAAAAACATTGAAAAACACAAAAAACATAAAAATATTTTTGTCTGAATTTTTGCTTGATTTTTGATGCATTAAAGAATTTGTCAAAGTTTGCTTGTTTTTGCTTTTCTTATTTTCTTCACATATTAAAAATTCCAAAAAAAATTAAAAACAATTAAAAACCACTAAAAATGTTTTCCCTTTTTCTCTGATTATTTTTGACTACTTCGTAGGCCTCGCGGCCAATCCGTGCTCCTTGAGTTCGACCCTGGGTGCTATACCAGGTTAAACATTTAGCAGGACCACTTTTCGTGCCTGGTTGATTTGACTTGTTTTGAGTGGTTCATTTTTCTTCTTGATTGACACTTCTGAGTGACTGAGGTCGCAACGACCTAATTTCTGTACCTTATACCTTAGTCGCTCGGGTTTCGTGTCATCAGAATGGCGCCGTTGCCGGGGAGCACGGCTTAGTAGTCATTTTTAGCTTTTCCGCGGCTTTTTGATTTTCGCGGCTTTTTGTATAGATTTCTGTATACATATTTTTCACATATTTCTGACAATAATTTTGGACTGACCATTTCTCTCTGTTTCTTGCGAGGGCCCGAGGATCGAGGCGGCTGATTTTGAGAAGCCGACGCAACCGCGAAACTCGGAGGCGGCTCCCTTCTGCACGGAGCCGCAGGAGAGAGCGAGAGAGAGAGTTGAGTGGGTGAGGATAGTTTAGGGCTATTTTATTATTGTTGTAATAATACAGGGACTCAGAGACTTGAACTGTGCTTGACACTTAGCGGGTCTGTTTCGCCGAGCACCGGTGTGCTCGGGGGACCCTTAGGAGTTTTTCGCGGTTTTTCGCGGTTTTCTTCTACCTTTTTACTGCCTTTTCCGGTGTTTATGTGGTTTTTGCTCGAGCCCCTAGACTTAGGAATTTCTGGTGCTTGTGACGTAATTAGTAGGATCCACACACCTAATTGATTATCTGTTCCCATAGAACGTTAATTGGACCTACTAATAAATAAATAATAAAAATAACTTAGTCACTTTCCTGAGAGCCTACGCGCCGCGAGCCTGCCCCGTCAAGCGCTACTCCTGAACTCGACCTGTCGAGAAGAGGAGGGGTGGGTCTAGACCGGACTCTTTGGATCGAGGGAGAGTGACTGAGTTAGACGGTTCTGCGCTAGAAATTGCTCGTTTATGACTCGGCTTTCCCGTCGCATCATTTAGGTAGTTTTCTTTCTGTCTTTAAATTCTGCGCGGATCACTTGCATGTAGAGTGCTGGAGACAAGGTACGCATTTCTATCTCAGCATGCATCATTGATTTCTCGCGCATCGGCTTTTTCGTCTTCTCCCCCCTGTTTTCGGACTAAATAATCAGGAGAACCGAAAAATTCGTTAGGCCTTTTGTTTGAGTTGAAAAATATTAAAAAGAAAAACCATAAAATTGGGACTGGCTAAGACTATTGACCTTAAAAACCGCTCACCCTAAAATTTTGTCTTGGGGAGAGCAACCCCCCTCATTGCATGGTTTGGATGCGCGAGAGAGTGACCCGTACCCTAGGTAGAGCCTCCCGGTGCTAGTCCCGACTGATTACCGACTCTTCCGTGCGGGCCAGTCAGTTGGGTTAGCATCGGATATCCTAACAGGTCACGTAAGCGCTCTGATATTTTGTGTATTCACCAAAATAAAATAGACAAGATAATCTGACCGAGCTTTCACGGTCTTCAGCTTGCGTTGCGTTGGTGAACCGGGGGTTTGTTTTGTGATCATAGTTGACTCCAGATCTCATCCGCCTTACTCGCCAGATCAAGATGATGGGTAGACGGTCTCTTAGGCAGCCTCTGGCTGCACCGCTTTCGGGCACGTCTATCCGATCATCTAGGTTGGCCCGCGAGAGCCGAGACCAGCTCTCCGAGCCCGAGTACGATTCCGCCCTGTTCCCCCTCGACCCACTTTCTTCTGGTATTGAGAGACATGAGCCCGAGGAGAGACTAGCAGATTTGACAGCACCTGAGATGGGCTCATTTGATTTTGCAGACGTCGCCATGGCCGCCAGTTCAGGCGATCACCCTGGAGGTTCACGAGGAGACCAGCATTTTTTACTGGACCAGGGGGCGATCAACTCCACCCTGATCGCATCACTCGAGACAGTTCAGCAGCAGTTACGTGATCAGGGGGCATTCATGATAGAGATGAGGCGAGAGTTGGAGAGGCTCAGAGCAGAGCGAGGTTCAGAGTAGAGCGAGCCTGAGGAGATACCCGATGCAGAGGCTGCAACCGCAGCAGCCGCAGCAGCAGCAGCAGCCGCCGCTGCCGCAGCGGCAGCCGCCGCGGTAGGAGGACCACCACGACCGATGCGGGAGTTGCATAACCCCGGATCGACTCTGATGCATCACTGGGTAGTAGTGCCGGCGATCGTGGGGGACTTCAAGTTCCCTCCGAACACCTTGCAGTTGCTGCCCCGTTTCCACGGACTTGCCACTGAGGAGCCCCACCTCCACCTCCAGGATTTCCTGATGATTTGCAGTACTGTCCACGATCGCCATGTGGACCAGGATACGATTCGGATGATAGCCTTCCCTTTTTCACTGGCAGATAGAGCAGCCACCTGGCTGAAACATCTAGGGAAGTTTGTCTACACCTGGGAGCAGCTCCGCACCGAGTACTTAAACAAGTACTATCCACTCGGGTGGACGAATGCAGCGAGGGCCCTGATCAGCAACTTCTCCATGTTCCCCAACGAGCAGTTTCACGAGGCATGGGAGAGGTTTCGAGAGCTCTTAGACAGATGCCCGCACCACGACATCTCTAAGCCGAACTTGGTTCAGAGCTTTTTCAGCGGGATGACGCCAGAGCTTCAGGGTCTGGTGAATGCTTCTTGCGGCGGGTCCTACTTTGCCAAGGACCACGACCAGGTCTGGGCCATCTACGAGGAGATGGCCGAAAACTACATGGTGATGTCCCAGACCAAGTTGTATACTCAGAGACCCCAACCACAGCAGCCAGGACCCGTGCAGTACCAGCGGATAGCACGGGTAGATGCAGGTCCATCCAGTTCGTCCGCAGTCGCAGCAGCACAGGCAGAGTCATCCGCTGCGGACATGGGTATTATCAGCGAGAAGTTGGACCGCATGGAGCTGATTGAGAAGAAGCAGTGCCAGAGCATCACTCAGATGGAACAGATGGCACAAGTTCTGAGCGACGTGAAGACCCAGCTCATGTGTCTCCAGGAGGCACAGACGGCTTCACAGCCCCGTCTTCTATCGCGAGGCGATACTGACGGCAGCAGCAGCTCGTCCCAGCGCTCCAGCTCCTCACAGCAGCCTAGACAGGTTCACCTTGTACAGGCGGAGCCGTACCAGCAGCCGCAGCCTACCTACCAGTCCCCACCATCTCCAGACATGCAGATGGTGGTCTACCAGCCGGATCAGCCTCTGGCCGTACTGCCGCCAGACCCCTTCGATGTAGAGCCGTTGATGGATGTCAACGGGATTTGGTATGACCGCCCTCAGCCCGGGATACGACGAGACCATCCCGGATTTAGGTAGGGGAATGGTGGTGCCCAGCCCCAGCAGCAGCCGTCAGGACAGGGAGGGCAGTACTCCCAGCAGAGAGATCACCAGCAGTCGCAGCAGCAGCACCCAGCACACCAGCAGCACCAGCCATCATCCTTCGGTCCTCGTCCCTATCAGCAGCAGGGACAGTCGTGGAGGCGTGAGCAACATGCTCACCCAGTTCAGCAGCAGCACCCTTCCTCATACCCCTCTTACCACCAGCAGCAGTTCCAGCAGCCTCACCCCCAAAGAGGCTACCCGTCGGGCTCCCATGAGAGCCCCGCTTTGGATGACATCGCCCGCCTCCTCACGGACCAGCAGGCCACATTCAGACGGGAGATGGACGAGTTCCGCCAGGAGATGCGGGACTTGGTGAGAGGGAAGGCCGCCATTCCTGCCCAGATCGAGCCGAACCCGAACAACCTTAAGAGGAAATCTGAGCAGGTAGTACACACTGAGTTTGCCACTCCTAGTGACCCGTTTGTTGATACATCTTCGGATCTATTTGATGCTGATTTTGTCACACTTAGGAGCGGTAGGACCCCAGCAGGCGGCGACGCCTCATCTGAGCTTCACCACGAGGAGACATCAGAGGCGCCACATGAGGAGGAGGAGAGCGGTACTGAGGCCGCTCCAGATGATGATGGTGGCACTGATGCCACCAAGGATGTTGATTCCACCGGCGGTATTGAGGTCGCCGCTTCACCAGTTCGAGGAGGTGGTACTGACGCCACCAGTAGAGCCGAGCCAGCCCGCGGTACTGATGCCGCGAGACGTCTACCAGCAGCAGCAGCAGCAGAGCCAGCCAGAGGTGGTACTGAGGCCACCGGTGTTTGTTGTGATAGAGATTTTGTCTTTCCTTCAGTTCATGTACCTCAGAACACTGTTGTGAATAAAGGAAAAGGTTTAGTTTCTTCTGGTCCCACTGTGGTGCATGATGTATGTGTGGATCCGGTCATCGAACCGTCTAGGCCTTTTCCTAGTCCTTCATCTGAGAAGGACCCTGTGATCCCCTTCCCTAGAGCCCTTCAGATGGGGAAGGGGAAGAAAAAAGAAAATGATCCAAAAAAGAGAGAGCTTGAGGAGTTCAGCCAGAGCATGATCGATCGATTCCACATCCAGCTGACCCTCCAGGAGGCTTTGCAGCACATCCCGCTTCTCCAGCGTTCTTTGAGAGATAGGACTACAGTCAGGAGGAGGAGGAGGAACCACACTTCAGAGATCCATGTGCTGACGAAAGCCACGTGTTTTGCGATCCAGAACCGCCTGCCAGCCAAGAGGCCAGATTCAGGGGCCCCGTATGTCAGATGCCAGATTAGTGAGCAGAGGTTCGACCGTACTCTTCTAGATAGCGGATCGTCGATCAACCTTCTTCCGGCAGCCCTTCTCGACCGCTTCGAGTTGGGCACTCTTCGACAGAGCAGGACAGTCCTTCAGTTCGCTGATCGATCTGTCAAGAGGCCGAAGGGGTTATTACGAGATGTTATCGTCACGATTCAGGGTCTGAAATTCCCTGTGGACTTCGTAGTGTTGGACATGGAGATCCCTGAGTCAGTGGCCGATACCCCCATCATCCTTGGTCGTCCGTTTTTGGCCACAGCCAAAGCGGTGACTGATCATGATAGTGGGAAGGTGTACTTTCGCGTCGAGGGCGAGAGTATACAAATAGAGACGGTCGAGGACTACAGAGCTAGAGAGAGAACCCGCTCAGATGCGAGTACAGATTCAGAGCAGCTGACAGACACAGAGCCAGACATCCACCAGGATTGTGATTTTGTGATCACAGACGATGAGGCAGCTTGGGCAGATCCTGCAGCACAGACCATCCTCTCATATTCAGATACAGCTGATGCCGAGATGATAGCAGAGGAGAGTCTGGAGAGCACAGCCCTGGTTCAGGATACCATAGAGGCAGCAGAGCCGGTCCTTGATCGCGACACGATGTTTAGTGATGGTGGTGCTGAGGCCACCTTGTTTTCCGATGGTACTGATGCCACTGCGATTGATACAGATCCCTCAGATTCAGAGTCTGATTGGGCCGATTGCTATGATCAGATGCCAGACCTGAGTTCACCTGAGCCTATAGATGAGGAGGAGGTAGATGCAGAGCCGAGCAGAGACAGTACCGTTGAGCAGCCTTCTCCCGATCCAGTTTGCGAGAGTACGCTTTCACTTTCCCAGGCAGATTTGGCAGACTTAGCAGCTTTCACTCAGTTTCTTCCGCAGCCAGATTTGCCAGCACCCAGCATTCCAGAGCTGAAGCCGCTCCCTACTTCGCTGAAGTATCGATTCCTTGCGGGCGATCCAGAGATGTACCCAGTCATCATCTCCGCCGAGTTGACTGGAGACCAAGAACCCTGTTTGATGGGGGTTCTTGAAAAGAACCGCAAGGCGATCGGATGGAGCGTAGCGGATCTCCATGGGATTAGTCCAGCAGTGTGCTCCCACCATATCTATCTTGAGGAGGGGGCGAAGCCGTCGCGTGAGTTCCAGCGGCGGTTGAACCCCAACCTGAGAGAGGTTGTGATGAAGGAAATATCGAAATGGTGGAGTGCAGATTTTATTTATCCCATTTCCGACTCCAAGTGGGTCAGCCCCTTGCATGTGGTGCCCAAGAAGACGGGCATCACGACTATGATAAGTGAGTCAGGAGAGGAGATCGCTACACGAGTACCCACCTCTTGGAGGGTTTGTGTTGACTACAGGAGACTCAACCAGGCCACCAAGAAGGACCATTTCCCCCTGCCTTTTATTGACCAGATCATTGAGAGACTGGCAGGGAAGAGCCATTATTGCTTCCTGGATGGGTACTCGGGCTACAACCAAGTGGCCATCGCTCCTGAGGATCAGGAGAAGACCACCTTTACCTGTCCCTTCGGCACATATGCTTTTCGACGCATGCCATTTGGGCTATGCAATGCCCCTGCGACTTTTCAGAGATGCATGTTGTCGATCTTTTCGGACATGGTAGGGGAATGTTTGGAGGTCTTCATGGACGATTTCTCGGTCTACGGCGACGGATTCGATTCTTGTCTTGACTGCCTAGACCGGGTGCTCCAGCGATGTATTGAGTTTCATTTGGTTCTATCTTGGGAGAAGAGTCACTTCATGGTGACTCAAGGGACGGTGCTTGGCCACATCATCTCCAACATGGGCATGGAGGTTGATCCGGCCAAGGTTGATGTCATTAGGAAACTCACACCGCCGTCCAATTTGAGGCAGCTACGGTCATTCCTGGGGCACGTTGGATTTTATAGGAGATTTATTCAGGATTTCAGCAAGATTGCCCGACCGTTGACTGACCTTTTGACGAAAGACACTGAGTTCCTTGTCGATGACAAGTGTCTTTCGTCCTTTGCGACTCTCCAGCAGCATGTTATTGAGGCTCCTGTTCTCCAGCCGCCTGATTGGTCTCTCCCATTCGAGATCATGATGGATGCCTCCGATTTTGCCGTAGGGGCAGTGCTGGGACAGAGGAGGGATGGAGTTCCGTTTGCCATACACTACGCTAGCCGCACATTGGATTCCGCCCAGCGGAATTATACGGTCACAGAGAAGGAGATGTTAGCCGTAGTGTTTGCCCTAGAAAAGTTCAGATCGTATATCATTGGATCTAGAGTGACTTTGTTTACAGATCACACCGCCATCAGGTACCTCATGGCAAAGAAGGATGCCAAGGCCAGACTGACTAGATGGATCCTTCTACTCCAGGAGTTCGACATTGAGATCAAGGATAAGTCTGGAGTCAAGAATGTGGTGGCGGATCATCTCTCCCGATTAGAGCAGCCTGAGGATTCTGAGCAGATTGATCCTATTCGAGATACCTTCCCAGATGAGGCGATCCTTGCTATCGCCTCACTCCCGTGGTATGCCGATATTGTGAACTTTCTCGTTGCAGGGAAAGTCCCACAAGATTGGCCCAGGCAGAGGCTTGAGACCTTCCTTGCGAGGGCCAAGTCCTACCACTGGGAGGATCCCATCCTTTACCACGAAGGAGGGGATAGCGTCTGGCGTCGGTGTATTCCTCAGGAGGAACACCATAGCGTCCTCACTTACTGCCACAAGCATGAGGCAGGAGGACATCATTCTGGGAGGAGAACGACATAGAAAGTGCTCCAATCCGGCTTGTGGTGGCGTACCCTCTTCAAGGACTCTGATGAGTTCGTGAAGAGGTGTACTGACTGTCAGAGGATGGGCACTTGTGGACAGCGTGATATGATGCCGATGCAGCCCATTCACTTCTGTGAGGTTTTTGACGCATGGGGCATCGATTTCATGGGTCCATTCCCTAAGAGTCAGGGGTTTGAGTACATTCTGTTGGCCGTTGATTATGTTAGTCGTTGGGTTGAGGCTATCCCCGCCCGAGCCGCTGATGCGAGGACTGTTTGCAGATTTTTGAGGAAGCACATCATCACGCGGTTCGGGGTTCCACGAGTTCTGATTTCTGATGGGGGGTCTCACTTCATCAACGACCAGGTGAAGGCCCTTGCTAGCGAGTTCAGTATAGACCATCGTGTTGCCACACCTTACCATCCACAGACGAATGGTCTAGCTGAGGTGTTGAATAGGGAGATCAAGAATATTTTGCAGAAAGTCGTCCACCTTGACCGAAAGAATTGGTCACAGCTTTTGGACTCGGTCTTGTGGGCATATAGGACGTCTTTCAAGACTCCATTGGGCACATCTCCCTTTCGCCTCGTATATGGCAAGCCGTGCCATTTACCTGTTGAGCTGAGGCACAAGTCACTTTGGGCAGTTACAGACATTTTGATGGATCCAGATGGTATGGGAGACCAGAGGAGGGCAGAGTTAGCTGCCCTGGAGGAGCTTAGAGATGCAGCTTTCTCAAGCAGCCTACATTATAAGGAGAAAGTCAAGGAGTGGCATGATTCTCATATCAGCCACAAGTATTTTGAGATTGGACAGAGAGTATGGCTGTTTGATGCGAGGCTTAGATTATTTTCAGGGAAGCTACAGAGCAAATGGAAGGGACCCTACTTGGTCAGAAAGGTACACGACAATGGTAGCATTGATATATCCGAGTTGTCTTCTGAGAGTACCTTTTGAGTGAACGGCCAGCGGCTCAAGCCATTTCTAGATCATGAGCCGCGGGACGTTATTGTTGCCCCGATTCATTTTGCGTGAGATGTGGTCTCTTGACTCACATCTTTTGCATCTCACGCTTGATTTTCACTGTTCCTCCGCTTGTATAGATCCAGTTGTCCATATCATTCTATTCTTTAGTCCCACATCCCTTTCCTCATCTTATGATTATGCTATACTTAGGGTGTACTTTACCCTAAGTATAGGGGGGATGTAGGACCTTCGGGTATTCTTTTCATTCTTTCTGCTCCTGTTTTGCTGCCTATACTTAGGGATATTTTACCCTAAGTATAGGGGGGGCAGATTCTGTATCTTCTTCACTCGGATTTCCCTTCATGTACAGCTTGCTATACTTAGGATTAGTTAATCCTAAGTATAGGGGGAAACCACCGAGTTCCTCTCATTATAAGGACTTAATTCTTTGAGTCCACTAGGCTATGAGCATATGTCATCTTGATGAGCCTAAGTAGAGCACTTAACAACACACGCATGACTCTTAGAGACAATGGCTTGACTTGCACCTGCACTTTACACATGGCTCTCCACGGATGAGGTGGTGAGGAGGCAGTTTCCTTTGGCTTGGGGTAGCATATGAGGGTAGTACTTCTAGGCGGAACCTCTCTTCTTCTTTTAGTGAAGGAAGTGCATCTCAACTTGGTCTAGTGGTGATGAAGGCTAAAGACAGAAGTTGTGGGTTGCAATAAAGCTTCAAAAGAGGGATAGTCTACTGGCTCAAGAGGAAAATTTCTTGTAAATATGCTGCACCATGTAGATATGCTGTATAGAAGTCCTTGAAAAAAAAATGCAAAAAGAACTCCAAAAAAGTGGTGGGTCGGATTGAAAATTTAATAAACCCACCGGAGTGTATATAGTCAAATAAAGCAAAAGCTTATGGTATCAATGTTACATCTCATGAAGCTTGCAGCGGGAGACTTAGCTACACTGGCTAAGCTTTCAAAAGTCTATACTTCTTCCCTCTCTTCTTGAGCCGGTTGCACTTGAACTTAGAAGGGAATACCCCGCTTCTCGAGGAAAGAGTTGCTAGACCGAGGTATTAGAGTTACCAGGTTGAGGGAGGTTGTTTCTTTGTTACTTCTGAGGTGGGGAGCCACATATCACTTACACCGCATGGAAAGATTCATGGTCATTAGAGTTTGTGTATGTAGACTTGTTCTGATCTGGTTTATTGAGGAGTCTTGCCCATAGATTGGTGGAACTTAAAGGCTGTTGAGTTTTAAGCTTAGGTCCAAATAAGGTTCCGACACATTAATAATCCAAAGATCTGATCGAGCTCCATATCCCAATTTAATGAAGGCAAGTTTAATAATCAACCTTGATCCATGTACATCCTCTTTTTCTTTTTCTTTTTCTTTTTCTTTCTCTTTCACTTCTTTTTCAAATAAGTGTTTGCTAAGGGACTAGCAAAGTTAAGTATAGGGGGGTGATGAATACCCATTCATCACTCTTTATTCTTATATTTTAGCTACAAAAACCTTTGCAAATGCATGTAGATATATGTAAATACAAATAATTACCAAAAGCATGCATTGTGTAAAAAACTTATAATTAGCATGTTTTTGTGCAAAAATAAAAGAATAAAAAGAGGGAAATATTTAGAATAAATATTGAGCATCCTAACCCAAGGGAGGGCTCAGCATGGGCCTGACCGCATAAAAGCCCAAGTAGAGGGAGATAGGAGCTCATGTGTAAATATTTGTGAAAATACATAAAACTATATTTTCCTCACCAAAAATACAGTTGTAAATATTTGTATATATTTATAAAATATAAAAACAAAATAAAAAGTTAAAAATCAAAAAGATCAAAAATACCCCTTTCATCTTGTACATAAACCACACCTATATATATATTTATTTAGCTTTGTAAATATACAAAAGTAATTTTCATACTTTTTGTAAATATTCTATGCTAATGTATTGTAAATAAATAAAATAAAAAGAATCAAAATAAAAAAAAATAAAAATAACAAAATTAAAAACCCAAAAATACCTTATACATATACCATGTAGATACATGTACATATATATTTATTTCACCTTTGTATATAAATAATAAAAATAAAATAAAAATACCCTTTTATTTCTAATTTTATACTATAAATAAATAAAATACAAAATGGGAATAAAAATGCAAAAAATAACAAATTAAAAATCAAAAAAATTAAAAAGACATATTGTACAAATACCTATGTATAGCTATACTATGTAAATACCCTATTTTTATTTCGAAAAATTAATTAAAAATCACCAAAAAAATAGAAAAAATTAAAACAAAAATATTTCATGTTTTAAGTTTTTAATAATTCAGCCATTTGTTATTTTTAATTGAATTTTTAAATGTTTTCCACGTGGTTGTTTCCCATTGGTCCACGGGGAATGTTGACCCCCGGTCAACTCCCCCCGCGGACCCTCTTCTCTCGCGGATCAGGCTGTCGACCCGATTTCTCTGATTTTTCCATGCCTGATCCGCCCGCCATTTGCGCATACCCCGGGTCCTAATTCTTCTTCTTGCATCCGAGACCCCCGCCCGGGGGATTGCATCGGGGTCCGCGCTTCATGCTGCCCTACCCGACTAGCCCTAGTCGGGTCGGCACCCATATATATCTCGAGCTCCGCCACCTTCAATCGGTATCTTTGGCTAATCCGCTCCACCCCCAGTGACCTCCAGTGCTCGAGCGTGAGTGACAGCTCGCTCCAGGTACTGTCGCAGCGAGGAGAGGGGCCGGATACCACTGATCCGGCGAGTCTTCACCGCCGTGCTCCGCCCCGAGTTGGAGCTCGAGCCTCGGACGTCGGCGACCCTTGAGGCAAAGACCCAGAGCTGCGCAAGCTCAACCACAGCCCACTCGACCACCCAGGTAGTCTCTTAGCTCCACTATTTCGTCCAATTTCCAATTACCCCCAAATCGCGCCGCCGTCGATTTTCACCGATTCCGACCGCCTCCCCTTTCCGTTCGACCATCAGAATCCACCCTCACCTCCGCCTTCCTTTCACGCACCTTCTCCGCCCCTCCGTTCAACCCAGCTCGCACAGGAGCTGGGGTTCGAATCCCTTCGCCGTCGCACCGCCGGGGTTCGCCCACACCGACGCACCTTTCACCTTCACGCCGCTTAACCGGGTCGAGGCACTTTGCCCTCGACCCGCGAAGCTTCTGAGCTGTTTTGCAGGACCAGCAGAGGCCATCTGAGGCCTCTCAACATTCGGGCCAGGAGCTTCACCTCCGCCGACCTCGCCGGAGCCCTCCAGGGCTCGGTTGGGTCATCGGAACCTACCATCAGCTGCGGAGCATCAGCGCGGAGCTTCTCCGATCTCCAGGCGCAGCAGAGGAGGCCGGAGCCACCGTCACGAGGCCGGCGAAGTTCGCCGGCCATCAGTTCTTCCAGCATCCTCCAGAGCCGTTGGATCATCCTCCTGCTCCAGGTGCCATCTTGACCGTTGGTGGCTAGAGCGTTCGTGGACGTCAGATCTGAGGCGCTAGATCCAGGCCGTTAGATCCACACGTGTCCTGGCCTGGACCGTTGGATCGAGCAGAGAGCAGCAACGACCAGAGCCGCCCCCACCTCGACCGTTCGATCGCCACGTGGCGGCCATCCGTCAGCTCAGTTAATAAAGGGTAAATTACCCTTAGGCCCTTATCTTAGTTTTATTTCATTTGAGTCCTGTAAATATTCCAGCATGTTGTTTAGTTTTAGGTTTATTTGCACAATGGACCCTGCGCTTTAGTTTATTTGCATTTATACCCCTTCCTGTGTGAGCCACGTGCTTCGTCATGCGTATTTTTGGGTTATTTGCATCCGATGCCCTTGTAGTTCTGATTGTTAAGGAATGAATGAAACTTTTTGAGTAATTGCATTTATACCCCTGTGCGTTGTGGATTTTACGCATGTGCGTTTATTTTTGGGTTATTTGCAGCTGAGGTCCTCGGACTTTTGGTACGTGTTACCAATTAGTCCCCGAACCTTAGTTTTATTACATATAGGTCCCTGAGTGCCCCAGGCACGCGCCTCGCGCGTGCTTTGCTGGGTATTTTGCACCAGGACCCCCAGAACTTTGGGTATTTGCATTTTGGTCCCTGTGCACAGTGCCCTCTTGTCATTTTTGAATAAAATATCAAATCACCTCCAAATCCAACGAAAATTTGATACATGGCTCCTGCCATGGTGTAGGATTTTTGTAGATTTTTGAGGACATTTCTGATCTTGTTTGCTATTTTTAAAAATTCAAAAACCTCTATTTCTGGCACTGTTTAACTTGAAAAATCACAAAAAAATATAAAAACCCCCTTAAAAATTTTATAAAAATTAGGTACTGTTTATTTTGTGTTCCTTGATTTTCTAGCCAATTTTGGCTATTTTTCACTACTGGAAAACCTTAAAAACTTAAAAACCCTCAAAAACCCATAAAAATTCTAATAAATACATTAAAAACCCAAAAACAATAATTTTGGTACTCAAATTTTCCTTGTTTTACCTAGTTTACAGGAAAAATACTTCCAGGCCCTTTTGAGGTCCTTAGATATTTTATCTAGGGATTTTGGGCCTGGCTGGACAGTACCCTACATTTTTGTTACTGTTTGATTTTTAGAAAATAAAATACACATCCTAAAAATTCCAAAAATTCACCAAAAACATTGAAAAACACAAAAAACATAAAAATATTTTTGTCTGAATTTTTGCTTGATTTTTGATGCATTAAATAATTTGTCAAAGTTTGCTTGTTTTTGCTTTTCTTATTTTCTTCACATATTAAAAATTCCAAAAAAATTTAAAAACAATTAAAAACCACTAAAAATGTTTTCCCTTTTTCTCTGATTATTTTTGACTACTTTGTAGGCCTCGCGGCCAATCCGTGCTCCTTGAGTTCGACCCTGGGTGCTATACCAGGTTAAACATTTAGCAGGACCGCTTTTCGTGCCTGATTGATTTGACTTGTTTTGAGTGGTTCATTTTTCTTCTTGATTGACACTTCTGAGTGACTGAGGTCGCAACGACCTAATTTCTGTACCTTATACCTTAGTCGCTCGGGTTTTCGTGTCATCACTCCAGACCTCCACCTTCACTGGAGCTCTCCAGAGCTCCCCGTCATCATCGGAGCAGTTCAGAAGCTGCGGACCACCGAGGCGATTCTTCTCCGCATCTCAGCCGCTTCCGAGGAGTCCCCACGCGCGAGTATCAGGCCGACGAAGTTCGCCGGCCATCTGTTCTTGGTGGATCTTACCCGATCGTCCGATCGACCCCCACTCGCCAGTTTCGATCCTGAGCGTTCATCCGTGAGGAAGCAGTCACCGTCAGGTCCACTGGAGAGTCGATCTGGACCGTCAGTTCAGCGAGGGTTAGCCACGACGTATAACAGTCGTTGATCTTCCACGTGGCGAGCTCTCCACCGTCCGATCACGCTGAGGTCCTTCGTCGAGGAGCAGGCCCCTTGCAGCCGTTGGATACACCACATGGCCTCTCCTCAGCCGTTCAATCCGACCCGTGTTCCTTTGTTCAGCTACAGCGCGCTTCAGTCGCACGATCCTTCACATGGCACGCATCCAGCCCCCTCGATTAATAAAGGGTAATTTACCCTTAGACCCTCTCTCTTTTAGTGTTTATCATTTAGTCCTGTAAATAGTTTTTGTAGTTCATTTTATTTTGGTAAAATTGCATAGAGGACCTGTTAGTTTATTTTAATTGCATTTTTACCCCTTCCTGTTGTGGACACGTGCATTGACACGTGATTTTGTGGTGAAATTGCATGTATGGGCCTGTAGTTTCTAGTTGTTATGGAATGAAAAATCTTTTTGGTTAATTGCATTTATGCCCCTGTGAGTGTGTATATTTCCACATGTGTTGAATTTCGTGGGCATTTTACACTTAAGCCCCTGGACTTTTAGCACCTGTTGCTAATAGGTCCAGGAACTTAAGTTATTTGCATTTGGGTCCTTGAGTGCCCAGTTCACGTGCCTTGCGCGTGAGAACGTGGGATTTTTGCATCGGGACCCCTGGGTTTCTCTTTTAGTTACTCTTAGGCTCCTTGAAGATACTTTTATGACAAATAGGTCCCTGTGACTGTGGGCTTTTGTTTGTTGTAAATAAAAAATCAAAGCTTATCCAAATTAAATGAAAATTTGAAACCTGGCTCCTGCCACTGTGTAGAATTTTCACTAATTTTTGATAAATTTTTGGAGCCTTTTTATTATTTTTAAAAATTAAAAACATCTCTTTTTCTGCCTGTTCATATTTAAAATTCACAAAAAATATCAAAACCTCTTTAAAAATTACCAAAAATTCAGATTTTATCTATTTTTGTGTGCTTGATTTTCTGACCAATTTTGGTCATTTTTGAGTTAACAGAAAATATAAAAATTAAAAAACACTGAAAAACTCATAAAAATTCTAATAAATCATAGAAAAACCAAAAATTAATAAATCTTTTTTCCTGATTATTTCTTTTTATTCATACTTCACAGAAAAATACTTCCAGGCCTTGAAACAACCATTTAGTATTTTTAAATGGTTGTAGAAGCCTGATTGGACAGTTTTCATTTGTTTTTGCATTATTTTATTTTTCGAAAATTCTATAAAAATCGGAAAATTATCAAAAATTCAAAAAAAATAGTAAAAAATATATAAAATCCAAAAATATTTTTATTAGAATTTTTGGAATTTTTTTATAATAGTTAAATAATTTGTTGTTTGTGCTTGTTTATATTGTTTTCTTATTTTCTTTATCATTTAAAAATCCAAAAAAATCTAAAAATATTAAAATCCACCAAAAATAATTTTTTTATATTTTTCTTTATTTTAGACTACTTTGTAGGCCGCGAGGCCATCACATGCTCCTTGAGTTCGACCCTGGGTGCTATACCAGGTTAATATCATAGCGAGACCGCTATTTTATTTTTATCGTGTTTTGATCTTTATTTGGTGGTCCGATTATTTTTCTTGATTGAGCTTTGAGTCCCGAGTGACTGAGGTCACAACGACCGCATTGAATTATCTACCTTAGTCGCGGATTTACAGCTCATCAGAGGTCTCCATGGGCAACACGACAAAATCAACATGGTGACTCGTGCCCTGAATCGATATGACGACATTTTTAAGGATACCCTTAGGCCTCTTGATAGATACATCAACAAACAAAATGATCATCCTGTTTTTCTTTAGAGGCCCTAAGTGAAGAAACTGTACCAACGATAAGGGTAATATGCTAATCGAGGCACCACCGTCGAGGAGAGAATGATCACAAGTATGGTCAGAGATGGTGCAGCTAATGAAAGGTGTGGCAGTATTATTTTTCCTAGGAATGGGACAGTGTGTGATGGCATGGGCAGTGGCCATTGCCAAAATATGACGCTCAGATCTGCTCCTCCACTTTCTCTTCTTGGGAAGAGGAGCAGATAAATCAGTCATGGCCTGCTGAAGTGGGGCACTGATGATCTCATGAATGGTGGCCACCACTTCGGGTTCAGTCAACATTTTTTGAATTTTTGGACTTCCTCCATACAATAGAGGAAGTCGGAATCATCATCTACACGTGGCATGCCAAGAGCAGTCTGTACAACAGCATCCTCGGGGTCAAAGGTGGGACAGGGTGTGAATGGATGTGTGATCAAAGGGTATGGCAAAGGTTCCCTCTCCTCATAGTATGAATCGATCACGTGTCTCCCGAACTCTTTTTGGATTTTAAATTTCTCATTTTTTTGTTTTTTAAGCGATTGCAAACTCTCATGATAATCCTCAAGTGAATCCAAATCCTCAAAGAATGGAGCTACATTCTGGATCTTATTTATGCTAACTATATCGCTCATCCTCAAGTTCATATGCTCCATCATCTGATTCAAGGTCTCAAGTGTGGATATCATGAAAGGTGACTCCAAAATCTCAAGATCGGGTGTGTCGAATGTGGGCGGTGGGTGTGGACAAAAATCACATTCCGGATCAGGATACTCAAGGAAGAGCGGGTTGTCGAAATGTGAGGGTGATGGTGGTGGAAATGATTGGTGAAAGTCAAAGTCTGAATCCTAAAATAATGGGTTGGTCGGATATGTACAAAAATCAGGAGCAAAGTCCTCCTGGAAAAAGAGAGGTGGACCGATAGGAGTGAAGGAGGGATACGTAAAGTCCGGATAGAACACGCTCCAGTCGGCCATCTTAAAACAAAAGGTAAATGATCGGGAGAGCACGAAGGTCAAGTCAGGAGTGTGAGAAACAAGGCGCAGATGCGCAGAGATGATCTAGAAAGCACACAAACAATCACAATCAAACTCACACAAAACAAACCCTCACTTCACCTACTCAACTCGGTAGAGACCGAAAAGTCAGTCTTTTTATCTTATCTGTTTAGAGTTATGTGAGAAGTCCAAGAGTTGCATAAATACTTAGAGGGCTGAATGGGTGGGCACTATCCTTAGTGTGTGCGCGAGCAAGTAAAAGCGAAGACAATGAGGGGATTACTCGCCCCAATACAAGATTTTTCTTTTTAGTTGATTTTTAGGGTCAAGTATTGTTAGCAGTCCCAATTTTATTTGTTAACACTTTTTTGAATTTTTAATAAGAATGCACGAGCCTTATCGAGGAGTCAGTTCCTTTAAGCACCTAAGTTGGCAAAATCAGAGGTAGAGAGGCGGGAAAGCTATGCAAGAGGTAAAACGATGACGGATGCTAAAGCGTAAATGCTCACCTTGCCTATAGCACTCTACATGCAAGAAAGCTTAGTAGAATTGAAACCTATCCATATGCAAATGCAAGCTGATGAAATCGCCCTAAGTTTCAGAAATTGCTATTAGCATGAAGAACCAATGATAATGACTTGGAATGGAACCGAAATGTTCGGTCTTGGAGTTTCCTCGGTGCCCATCAAGATAGGTCCTGCACACGCTGTATGGAGAACTCTCGCAGCGCGGTGGTTCCAAGACTAAGTGAGAAGCAATTTAGATTTGGCTAAGTCCAAAAGTCACTATAGGCACATGCAAATATATTAGGTGTTTGACCTTAATTTATCGCAAGCAATCCTAAAGCTAAGGGCTCAATCACACAAAGTAAGGAAAACAAAACCGAGAAAACAAAATAAAAAGAAGCGATGAAAACCAACAAAAGCTGCGGTGAGCCCCCAAGTGTACAAATACTTGGAAATTAGGCCCGAATGTCAAAGTCCTGAGTACCTATATTATTACAATGAATAGTGGTCTCTCCCTCACAAAAATTACACAAATCAATGCAACAAAGTGAATGGATCTCAATCTTCAAAAATTCTCTAAGCCTCCTTAGTGCTAGGTAGGCAAGCTGACACCGACTTCACGTAGGTGTGTAGGCGTCTAGGGTGGAGCGCCTCCCTCGATCCACGGTTCCTCGCATAAAGTCAACAAGAGAAGAGGTTAGACAGCTCAACAAATATATCGCAAATAAGGAAAATAAAATAAGCAAAAATAAAAGCTGCAAAAATAGACAAACAATCACAAGCACAAGCAAAAACCCGAACTAAGCGATGTTTCTCTCTAGCAACGGTGTCATTTGTTTAACTAGAAAATCGACGGTCTAAATATGTCTCACACAAGGCGAAGACAAAGTCGTTGTGGCGACCGTACGAAATTCGGAATTGAAACAATAATTAACCCACAACAGAAACCAAACAATGAAAACTGGTGCGGAGTTAAAATTTATTATAACTCTACAAAGGTGTGTATATTGTGCAAGCAGTAAGAGGTCGAACACATGGAGCAGACAGGTAGAACGGGACAAAATGCTCAAAACCGTGAATGTGATCAAATATCTATAAATGTTATTTTGTGGGTTTTTAATTTTATATTTTTTTTTATTTAAATTTTTATTTATATTTTTATATTCTGATTTTTAATTTTCTGATTTTTTATTTCCTTTTTATATTTTGTATTTTTGTCTTTTCTTTTTCTTTTAATAAAGATATAAAGCTATATAGAACATGTAAATACAAGAGACACGAGAGAGAGAGAGATAAAAGAGATAAAAATACTCAAAATTAGGGAAATAAAATATATTTGTGCTTTTTATATTTTTCTATTGTTTTTGTGATTTTTCTATATTCTTCCTATTTTTTGTATTTTTAAAGTCAAAATACTAGTAAACAGTGAAACAAATTGCTGGTCGAAATTAAAATGAGTATGAAAAATATCAAATAGTGTCTAAAATCCCTCAAATTAATTTTAAATTAAAGACAATACAATAGGAAAAATTAATAAACTGAAATTGTATTTTTAGGATTTTTGTAGAATTTGTAAGATTTTTATGAAGATTTTAGGGGTTTTCTAATTTTTAGGAGTTTTCTTTTTTATTTTTTAATGATTTTTGGATTGAAGTTAAAACACACTAAAATAAGAAAAATATAGAATTTTGGGAATTTTCTAAGGTGTTTTTATAATATTTATTTATTTTATAATGCAAACAGTGCTGAAAATGTGTGTTTTTGAATTTTTTATAAATATGAAAATGCAATAGAAATGCAAACAAAAAATATAATGTGATAATACAATGCAACAGGAACTTATGATATTTTTTGGTAGTTTTTAGGATTTTATAGACGCAAGAAATAAATATTAGTAACATCAAGAAAATACATTATGGCAGGGCTGTTTTTATAAATTTGGAAAAGCTCAGGGTCCAAAATGCAATTTGTCCAGAAAATGTATAATGAATTAAAAATTTTGCTGGACTAAATAACAATAGTTAAACCGCGAGGTCAACTTTGCAAAATGCCAAGACGCGTGTGACAAGCACGTGCGCTTGGGAGGACCAAAACGTAGTATCAGAAAATCTAGGGGCTAAGCTGCAAAAATGACAGAACTTTATAACTACACATAAAAGTTTTTTAGACTAAATATGAATATGCAAAATCCCCGGGACAGACCTGCAAAATTGCCAAGTCACGTGCGTAATGCACGTGACTTAACAGGGACCACAATGTAATGTTACAAAATTTTGGGGCGTAGTTCGCAAATTTCACAAAAGTTTATAACGGCTGATGAAAGCTTTATTAGTAGTTATTAAATACAAACTTCATCGGGTTATGTCTGCAAAATACCCAAAGCAGGGGACGATCTGATGGTAGATCTTTCACTTAAGACACGTGTCATGCCGACAGGGCCCGATACCCCTTCGCATGTGCGGCCCAGATCAGAAGGCTGATGAAGACCGAACGGTGACGGGCACGCCTGATCCAACGGATGTTGTGCACCTGGAAGAACGCCCTTGATCGAACGGCAGAAGGATGATGATGAAGAACAGGAAAGAATGTCACGGTAGGTGAACTTCCCCGGCCTTGCAGCACCTCCTCCGCGGTGTATGGGGCTCCAAAACGGACTGGTGCGGTTCCTGCAGGTGTTTTCGATGTGCTGGAGGTGGCAAAGTCTCGTGAGGGGTCTAGAGCTCCTCCACGTCGTCGGAGAAGAGGAAGAGGTCCATGTGTCTCCGGCGAGATGTCAAAAACTCCCCCAGGTGCTTTTCACGCTCCAAAAACCTACAAATGTGTTACAGAGGATGAGGGTAAAATGCCTCGCCCCTCTAGGCTGTGGATTGAGGCTGAGAGTGGCAAAAACGGAGCTCGTCGGAGCAAGCTTCGGCGAGGGGATGGCGACAGTGAATGAGGTATACGGTTCGAAAGCAAAGGTGGGGAGAGATCCTACGATTAAGGCAAATAGGAAAATGCAAATAAAAATAACGAAAAACGCAAACCTCAAGGGTTGAAAACCAAAGGTGGATACCTCACGGCCAAGGTGGCTGGAGATGGGTGGATCCGCCCTAAGACGCTCGCCAAGGCCCCTACGAGGATGCTGGAGGGGAGCTGTCACCTCCCCGGTCCGGAGCAAGGAGCCAGGAGGGTCTGGACAAGGTCAAAGAGGGTTCAAAAATGGGATGAAAGGTGATGGGGTTATTTGAACAAGTGGTGAATGGGATCCAAAATTGTCGCGACAACGGGCGGATCAGTGATCCAAAGCCCGAAAAAATGCTTGGGCGTGATTCCTCGATTATAAAAGGAAGAAAAGTCAAGAAGAACTTGATGTGAAATAATGAAACGGTCAAGCTCCAAAAATGGGAGAATCGAGGAGAAAACACAGTCTGACAAAGGTGGCAGAGGGGGGTCAGACAGTTGACCCGCGGTCAACTGTCAGACTCACCTGGTTGGTCCACGTGGACCAACAGGAAAAACCTCTAAAAAATATTTAAAAAATCATTTTCAATTAGTAAATGAATTTATTAATTTTTTTATTATTAAATAAAAATGTTTATTATTTTATAAATTATTTTATTATTATTTTTATTTATTTTTTAGAGGTATAGAAATACAAGTTGCCTTTTTAGGTCTATATAGGTATACCGGTCTATGTATTTTAATATTTTATTTTTATTTTGTGTATTTAATTTTATTTATTTTTGTTTATTATTTTCTAAATTTATAACTTATTTTTACGAACTGAAATATATTTTTATTTTATTTTTTTGAATTAATTTGTACACTTAATAAAATAGGAGTATTAAATATACAGGTATAATTATAGGTATTAGACTTAGGTATGTTATATACAAGTATTTTATTTCGTATTTTCTTGAGGTTTTTATTCCTCTTTTAATGTACATATATATTATAAATAATATTTTACAAAATTATAAAATTATAAAATTATAAAATTATAAAAATAATGACTAATAAATAAAATGAATATTTTAATATGTACAAGTATACAATAAGGGTCCAAAACTCAACTTTTAAACCATAGATCCGCCAAACGCGAAAATACTTCATTAAATACCTTATTTAAAATTCTATACAATTAAGTGAGTTTGATGCGTTTGGGGTTTTTATTTGGGAGATACAGGTCTGGGAAGTTGGGATTTTGGAATTTTATTCAGACCGTAACTTTTTATCTGTACATTATTTTTGTGTGAAATCAATTTTGTATTTTTCTTTATTTAATTATCTACAACTTTCATGTACAAAGTTTTTTATTTGAGGTATAAAAGTGGAACCAAAAATAGTTCCTAAAATGAATAAAGAATGAATGAAATAAAAGGGATTTTTATTGGTTTTTGGCCCTTATCCCCCCTACTTTATTCCTTGTCGACCTAGTCATCGAGATACCTAGGTCTCGGGGTTTCGGGTCATAAAATATTTACAATATTTTATTCCTTTTCTTTTCTTTATTTTTTAATTTCGGCTTTAAAAAATGCATTTTATACAATATTTACACAATGATGCATGAATGCTAAAATGTCTAAATTAAGCCTATTTACATGCATTTACTAGGGTTTTTAAGGCCAAAATGATAGAATAAAGATGATGAAACATAGCTTCATCACATCCCAATAATATGAGAAACTATAACTCATATAAAAAGAAACGAAAACTCATTCCGTCTTGCAAGTCCAAGTTGCATTTCTCAATTCAGTCTTTAACACCCAGGCCCACCACCTCTAAGGTGATGTTGACCCGTTGTTAATTGAACCAGTCATCAACAGGCTTAATACTCACTATGCGTGATCCAATATTGCCCTAATAATATTAGGAACCGATACTGGGGTCACTACGCATTTGGCCTTACTCTTTCGAGAAGCAAAAGGCCCAATTCAGGTGAACTTGTATGAGGAGTTGTCACTTCGAACAGACGTCTCCTATATACAACCACTGGCGACGAAACCATTCGCCTTGACGGGAGACCATGGATGTCACTTATGTGATCCTCCACCTCATACTCAAATTTTAATTAATCATTACGAATCATATTCATTACGATTAATTCTTCCAGGGGAAATAACAACTCTATTAAAAATAAATGGTTTAACTTTTAATTGGATTCCAATTAATTTAATCATATTAAATTAATGATCCAATTAATATCCAAAAAACATTCTTCATTGTTACTGAAATTATGGTATTATGTCAAATATGTATTATTAGAATTTTAATAATTAGGAAATACATCATGGTCTCTCAAGCATCATTCGTTCCCTACCCGTTGTCATGGCCAGTACCGACGGGAGTGGGACAGACCACACACGGTGCAACCTGCTACCCCAATGCTCCCCGATTAGGCACCATATCTGCATCAGGAAAAAAGAATGCCGAGTCAATCACTTTGTACTTGAGATGTTCATCGATTTTTCAACCGAAGTTATACCATATAATATTCATCAAAATCATTTTGATAATATTATAAGGAGATTTACTAAAAAATCCCCAATCCTATTCAAGCAACAAGGTTTTGCATGTAAAAATTTTCCTACAACTATTGTAGGATAAACTAGAGTTTTTCATGATAAACAATGTTTGTTGGTGATTTCATATTAACCAATTGTGATCAAGATCGACTATCTTATCATTTTGGTTAGTGCAATGTCATTCAAGGAAATAGTTATTATCTTTAAATATTTCACAAATATTTATCAATAATCATTTCAAAAAATTAACAATTAGTTTTCATTAATTTATTTGAATGACAATCGCAAGGTTCATGATCAAGTTTGTTAATTTTCAGCAGGGACCCCTACTCACTAAAATCAACATAACTCGATCCATTTAAATCCAATTAATGCAAACTAAATTTATTTGATTTGCCAATTTGATTTAAAATAGAACCAAGTGATAATTATACATTTCTAGGTGTTTTAAGACCCACAATTAACTCTTTAATTACGTCAATAACCACCATCGCCGAAACAATGGATATGTGGTTATTAAAAACATCATAACATGAGTTATCAGATTCCAAATCATGCAAACTCAAATCCTACAGTTTCTTTAATTAATGGGTAACATTATAAAATTTAAAATTTTGTGTTTAAATATTTTAATAGGGCCGAAATTTTATCACAAGATAAAGCTGCAAAAATTGAAATGCTAAAATCTTCACGAACCCAAACGAGCTCAAATATTCATAGGTTCATGGATATAATCCAAAACCTTCGACAAACTGGCTCTGATACCACTTGAAGAATAGGGAAAAAATCTTCAAGCGCATCATGAAAGTGTGAAGATCACATCGTATGCGATCGGGAGCGACTAGTCGTACTAGTTGCTCCGGGCAGTGGAATTTAAAAAAATTAATATAATGAAACCACATGATCCAAGAACCTTTCTCAAATCGTTTCATCTAAACCATAATTAGGTATAAGTTTTATCTCTTGAAGCGTAGTTGCGATCGAGTCTCTAAACCAAGAGACCTCCTGTCTCAAGTCCGATCGAATGGAGGAGATGCTTGCGAGCGCGTTGATGGGACGTGTCCTTCTCGCAATAAAAGTTGATGATCCAAGCGAAGAATCTCCTGATGTCATCACACGATATCCGACATCTTCTTCATGAGTGAGGTGCACCGAAGGAGACAGAGATCCACGAGCAAGAACTCCAGCAGCATAATGACGATGCTGCAACAATGTTGACTCTCTCAATGGCTCCATGGTGGACGTCCATAATAGAGAGAGAGAGGGAGAGAGGCACATGACGTGTAAAGAGAGAGAAGAGAGCATTGGTTTACGTTGTAAACGTATGTCACCCGAAGAGCAATGGTTGCCTCTTCTTATATAGGGTTTTGGGAACCCATAGATCCCACTCCATGGACAATACATAATCAATGGATGAGATTGATTTATGTTTCTTTCAATGACTAAGATATTGTTGTAAAAAACACAACAACTAATGATTTAATTAAAATTAATTTTAATTGATAAATCAATAAAACTAATTTCAATATAAATCACTTTGATAAGAGAAAAGATAATGAAGAAAGATAATGAAGAGAACAAACCAATCTCCATAAAAGAGGGGACGGCTACTCTTCTCCACATGGAGAGTTGTAGCTGTCCACTTCTCCTTGGTGGACTCGGTTCATCTCTTCTAATTATCATGAGATCTCATTATCTCATGATATATTATCATCTCTTGTCGACAATATTTTCACCAAAAATAATTCAAAATTATCTTATGAAAAATATAAACCATGCCATTTAAATTATGTAAATCTCATTCACAACCCAAAACTAAATGTAATTATATTTCCAATCAATCATTCAATGTGAATCCAATTCACATTAACAATTAATCAATAAATATAAATCACAATATGATCTCTCTAATATATTATAAATCATATTTATAATAAACCTGATTAATATGGATAATGTTATCCACATTATTCATATCCATAATAATTAAATCACATTTAATCATCTTGGATTTCTTTTCTCATGTGCCCATGAATCACATTCACATTATTACTATATTTGATAATTAAATCACATTTAATTATCTCAGATGACTCTCCTTATAATATGAATCAAATTCATATTATCCATGATAATTAAATCACATTTAATTATCAATTTTCTTGATGCTTGGATACATATATCAACAATGAAATTATCCCTGAACTCTTTCAAGGATAATGCGATTTCTCGACGGATACTCGAAGATAAGAACATGGCGATTGTATTGTTCCACGCATAGTGATTTGGATATTGAGATAAAATCTCAAATCCAGATCTTGCGGACCTCTCATATATGCATGATTAAATAAAGACCGTAGATCTAATCTTCTCATTGTATCTGAATATCATTCAGATCAATGTCCAACATTTGGACTAAGATTGGATCACTTCTCTACGAGACGAGTCACTAAAATCCAGACCCGTTTCATTACTCCCTAGGAATGGAAGTGTCATGGTTATACAATCGTTTATGATCACATCACCCTTGGGTATTCCCAATACCTCTACATCCTGCATAATGGAAGACCTAGATTAAACCCGAAGTTTTAGATCTCTTTTAGACGGTCTCCTTCATGGTTTTATCATTAAGTTTCTCATTTGATCATTGGGAGTCGGTATCGATCATATACTTTCCAAAAGCATATATCATACCCAGATGTTGATCATATACTTTCCAAAAGTATATATCAAGCCTACAAATTCAATCAAGCTTCCAAAGCGAGATGACCGTGCACGGAATTTGATTCTTCCCAATATCTCATGAGTGAGCTCATGTCTTCCGGTTTAGTAAATGAACTTGTATGATCCCTTTGAAAGATTGTATTACTTATATGCCCTTATATGCACACTAGTGCGCCGATGTATAGACCTTGATTAGGTCATCAACCTATTGGTCTGCCAAATGTACATACTCAGACATATAGTAACACATATGTCTCTGGTCAGAGGGTGCGTGCTATACCGTGACAGCATACGACGTAGGTCTTTGGTTATCTCGATCTCGTTAAGTCAACTCTTTGACCTAACTAATCTGGCACCTCCGAATCTCTATTCCTATGCAGAGGACTGATGAATCTGTGATTCATCACTCTAAAAGTTGAAAATAGAGTCTTGTTCCTGAGTAAATAGATGCATATTTTCCTTTATAATGCATAAATAGCATTCATACATGCATTCATAAATTATGCATTTTAGCACTCCATTTGCATTAAATAAGAAGCCAAGATCACTTGTAAAATATCCACCTATAAAAATAACATCTCCCTTATAATATGTACACCTTAGTTAACAATATAAGGAAGAAAGCCAAGATCTCCTTTGTAAAAGCACCCAATAAAGCCCTAAAATCCTTGGACCATAAAATACCCATAGCTCCCTCATACAAACTCCAAAATAGGTCTACTCACTTTCAGAATAATACACATTCAAAGACCTTTAAAATGAGACTAATTTCATCCAATTTGGAGCTCATATGAAATAGTTAGGTTTTTGGAGCCTCTATGTATACTATGTATACTGTATTTGTGTATATTTGTATCATATTTGACATCATTTCCGTCTTTGATCAACATGAAACTTGTAGATCTCATCAAGATCTACAACTTTCATGTTTTGAGTTTTTCCAAATCCGGCCTCCTTCTCTTTCTAAACTCATTTCTCTTCTCAGCCAATCACAGCTGGCCACGTGGCGCCCTCTGGTTGCGCCACGCGGCCCGCTCCCCATGCCTTAGCCGTCCGCGCCCACAGCCGTTGGATCTTCATCCCGATCCAACGGTTGCGCCAGGTCCACGTGCACCTTTATTCCCACCGTTAGATCTCTCCAGGGCCTCATCACAGCCACTCACATCCGCCTTATTCTCCTCTCGCCATGTGGCCCATTATGCGCCATCCGATCGCGCCTCCATCCCTTCATCCTAACTACATCTTCCAGCTTCACGCCACCACCGTCTGATCATTTCCCGCCTCTCATCTGCACCGCCCGTGCGCGCCTCACTGCCCTCGCGTCACGCGTCACTCTTTGCGCCACTCGATCACGCCCAGGCCTTTCCATCACAACCGCTTATTCTGCCCCGTACCTCAGCCCTTCGATCAGCGCCCTAATCTAATTCCATCCGTTCGCCAGCGCCGCTTCCATATCGCGCCACGTGGTGCAATCGCACCCCTTGATCGTTGCACCTCAGATCAGATCCAAGCCGCTCCACGATGCTTCGATCTGGGCCGTTGGATCACAAGATCCAACGACCAGGACTTCGTCTTCCACCTCCGGTCGCCCTCTTTCCCACGATCTCGACCTTGCGCCACACTCTACCCCTTTCTATTTTCGCCTCCACTCCTGCCACCCTCTCTGACCGCCAACACCTCCACGATCTTCACCACTATCCCCTCATCCTCGCCAGCTCCCTCATTCACCACGCCTCCCATCAGAGCCACCCCACTACGACCACGAACCGCGCCTCGTCACCAGCCAACCCAACACCTTCATCCTTTAAATACTCGCCCTCCGGCCACTGTCACAACCATCCGCCACTCCAGAGAGGTTCCTTGAGCTCAGAGCATCCTTTTGGTGACAACAATCGAGTGTCTCTTCGAGCGACGATCGGTTTCTTCTCTAACGAGATCCACGGCAAACTCCGCCCTGTCGCAGCCTCCCTCCGCGAAGCTGCTTGAGCTCGAGACCCTACCGACCCCTTGAGCGAAGACCTGGAGCTCAAATCTGAGCTCCAATCCCCAGGTAACCCCTTCCATTTCCCTCCTGATCTTCTTCTTAATTTTTCTCCTTTTTCTCCTATTAAATTCCACTCCTCCGTGTATCTTTACCGTCTCCTGACCATCCCCCGAGCTCCGCCTCGGAGCTCCGACCTTCGCGCTACACTTCACCCCCTCCGATGACTCACTTCATCGTTCATCGACTCCAGCTCCGCCACCTCGGCGGAGCACCATCGTCGGACCACTCACACTCCGCCTTAGGCCTTGACGTTCACTTCCCACATCTCCACGAACACACGTGTGCTTCGGCATACCCCTAATCCCTTGCAGGTACACACCTCTTGATTGGCCGGAAGCTCATCGGAGCTCCCTTCGAGCTTCTCCGCCCCGAGCTCCAGACTACCTCCATCCCCCTTAAGTCCACCGGAGGCTTCGCCGACCATCCACGCATGTTCCGAGACACATCCGACCCGCCATCGACCTTCATCGACGCTGGGAGGACCGGGCGGAGCAAAGCCAGCTACGCCGGAGCCCCGTCTACTCCTACGTAGGAGGTAAAGGGCCATCGGGGACGAAAAGCAGCAACCGTCCGATCTCTTTGATCGGACGATCAGAGTCACGCCACGTCGCCATCATCCCGGAGCAGCCCAAGGCCGTTGGATCCTCTGCGATCTCACGGTTGCTGATCAGCCACGTCATCGCGCTCCAGGTGCCGTTGGATCAATCCAGATCCAACGGGCACTGATCGACCATGCCTTCGCCTCAGGAGCCACCCAACGCCGTTGGATCACGTGCGATCTGACGGACTCATCTTCGCCACGCGACTTCAGTCAGCAGCCGTTGGATCGTCCTTGATCCAACGGTCCAGATCACGCCACGTCGCTCCGAGCCTCTTCCCCGACCTCTAGGCTCGGATCACCCGAAGCTTCGTCGAGCCTTCCTCCGAACCTCCAAAGCAGTCGAGCCAACGTCCGAGCCTCCGAAGTCACCCGAGCCGAAGGCACCCCACGTGAGCAGCACGTGCGTCCTGGGCAAATTGCACCGAGGCCCCGAGAACTTTCAGAAATTACAAATCAGTCCCTGTGAAGCACCCCCACGTTAGGAGCACGTGCGTCAGTGGAGAATTTTCATTCCACCCCCCCTGCATTCTAGGTAATTGCATAAAGGTCCCTGTCAACATATTTATTTTTAAACAATTTTAATTTTCTGTATTGCAAGTATACCCCTGTCTTTGCATGCATAACTAGGTGTCATATTTCATCATTTTTAAGTTTTAAAAAATACATGTTGTAGCTTAACTTGTCCTTGATCTTGTGTGACACTTGTCATGTTTTTGTGGTATCAGCAGAATATTTAATTAATTAATTGGTCCATTTTTTGATATTTTGCCCAATTTCACCTTTTAATTAATAGTAACTTCTCTGTAACTCCAAAAATTCCCAAAAAATCATAGTAGCTCTAGGATAATTAACTTAACATTGCATAAAAAATTTCATGTCATTTGCACACATCTTGAGGCCTAAATAAATTAATTGGTGATTTTCTTAGTTTACTTTTAATAGGTTCATTTCACATTAAAATTAAGGTCTGATAATTTTCCTGGATTCTTCGTCATTAGGTCTCTCTAGGATAATTTTAGTTCCCTAAATTTTTTTGATTTGATATTTATTAAAATTAAATTAATCAAAATCACCATGCATTCATGTTTATTTCACAATAAATTCATTTAGTGTCAGAAAATTCCAAAAAAATTAGGGTAGCTTAATTTCACCTTATTTCATCATCTGGCCAATTTTTATTATTTTTGGACTCCATTTGAATATATTTCTGATTTAGCTATAAAATTGGCTTGATTTTGCATGAGTCTTGCATAGAAAATTGAAAAAGTACTAAAAAAATATTCCCCGAAAATCACACATTGGAACCTTGCTGAAAATTCACCTAAGGAGACAGATGCCTCCTTGAGTTCGACCTTGGACTTCACCAAGTAAAAATAATTGCCACTCGAAATTGACTTGATTAAATTAAAAGTGGTTTTTGATTAGCCCTCTCGTTATCCTACTACAAGGAACATTGACAAATAATTTGGACACTAATTTGCTCAAATTAACAAGGGTAGCGGGAGGTGTCATCAAGGACCTACATCAAGAGGTCGGTAAGATATCAACCTTTAGAGATAAGGATTGCCATCTCCTACTCAGGTTGGAGATCACATCTTAACAATCATTTGATGGTGCTTGATGAGTCCTCAATCTAACTCTTTAGATATTCATCCAAGCACCGGCCTCTATGATTCAATAATTGAATCAACAGGTGTATGATCATTAAGATAGCCACGGTACATAACCCTAATTGTACTAAGGAACCTATTATGCAAATTAGTTATTCTTCATTTTAGATTAAGGAGTGAATTGCAATAACATTTATTGTGTAATGGCTCGTCGTAGGCTCGCATGTCCAACAAGTCGAGCCGCGTCCCTGCTTCAGCGACGCCGGTCCCCACGCTCCGACCTCCGTCCTCCAAGCCTCGTGGGCGCCCCTTGTGGGAAACGAAGTAACCAGGAAGCCCTAGGAGAATTTTGTTTATGGGATATTTGCATAAAGTCTCCTGGAATTTTCAAAAATTACGAAGACGACCCTTGCCAATATGAAGTCACGTGCCTCACACAATGGTTGGGTAATTTACAACATCGTTCCTGCCACTTATTATTGTTCCATTCTCTGTAAAAAAAACTTTTGAATACTTGCAATTTGATCCCTGCTTTTCAGACATAAACTTTGCATGCACTTTTTGATGGAATAAATATTTTTATTTTTTAAAAAACTTACAAAAAATGGTGTTTGTTCCTGCTGTAGTATTTATCATTGTATAAATTTTTCATCATTTTTTATTTCCATTTGATATTTTTAAAAATAAAAACAGTGTCTTTTTACTTGCTCGAAATTAGAAAATTCATAAATATTCGAAAATTAGTCCAAAAATTCCAAAAAATATTGTATATGTATTTTAGTGTCATGTAATTTTCGTGCTTTAACTCTTTATAAAACTCCAAAAAATACAAAAATGAAAAATCTAAAAAAACTTGTAGAAAATTTTAGAAAAATAAAAAAAATCTGATTTCAGTCTTTGATTGTAGATATTTCTTTGTAGTTCATATTAAAAATAATTTCCAGTAGTATTGGGCAATTAAAGTATTTTTAACTTGCAAAATACTCTTGATTGTGCATTGTTTGCTTTGTTTTTCACTGTTTGATTTTTATAAAATCACAAAAACATCAGAAAAATCTAAAAATATTACCAAAAATATTTAAAACATATGAAACACAAAAATATGTTCTTTAAAATTTTCTGAGCATTTTTTACTATTTTAAAAAAATATAAAAAGAGTGTGGTGTTGTGTATCGTTTATCTTTTGTGCTTGTTTTGAAAAAAAAATAAAATCATTAAAAATCATTTTTAAAAATTGACTACTGATTTTTTAAATCATGCTCCTTGTGTTCAACCCTAGTCGCTATACCAAGTAAATAGAATAGCGAAAACCTCTTATATTTGCTTTGACTAATTGATCTTTTATTAAGTGGTTAAAAACAAAATTTTTCGATTGACCGATTCGAGTGGTTGAGAACAACGACAATTATTACATCTTAACCGCGTCAATTATTACATCTTAACCACAGCGTCGAGTGTTTTACAGAATATTTTATACAAAATGAAAGAGTAAAATAGAGAAATCCATGAATCACCATATCACCTTAGCTTGACATTTTTTATTTTAAGATAAAATTCATTTATTATAAAATAAGAAAGTCACATGATCTTAAGTCCATAGGTAAAAGATAATTACTGTTTAGAGAGGCATAATAATGATGTAATTCTTTAGGATATCTTTTCTAAAAAAAAATAGGTTATCTCATAGGAGGAGGATTATATCTAGCATCCAACAAGAACATAAGGAACACTACGAACAAGACAAGACTAGTAATATCCCACCTTCATCCGGTAATCCCAAATCTTCTCAACCAAAATGAAATTAAGAAGAAATAATCGATGTTTTTAAGTCTCAAAACCGGTAAGAGTTTGAAATATCTTCTATAATATCAAGGTATTCACGTCCTTATCTTGATTTACAAACGGATAAGAGTATATATATTAAAAAATAAGACCCCCGTGGTACGTTTTTCAACTCAGCGTTTTCCAACGAGCTGCTGCATTCGCAATACCGCTTTGCCGTCGTTCCATTCCCTGAAAAAATATCGACACAGATCCAATAAAATACTCCAACTCCAGTTCCGATCTTATCCTCTCCGCACCTTTCGATCTCAACAAACCCTAAAATAAATATCCGAAGCATTTGGCAGCCAAACCCTTCTCAACTCTGTCTTTGACAAGACGAAGAAGAAAGAAAGCAGAAGAGGAGCTCAGCGGAGATCACACAGTTCTCAGCAGATAACTTCCGCTTTCCCTCTCATTTGCATCCTTTTAAGGAGCGGTAATGCTGAGGATTTCGCATCAGATTCCGGTAATCTCTGTCAGCTGCTATTATCGCCAACTTTTCCCCTTTTTTTGTTCCACTTGGGTTGTTCTCTTTCTTGGGGGGCTCCCTTAGCTCCTGCCATCTCCTGATCTGTTGCGTTTTTTTCCCTCTCGCGGTCTTTGATTTTATGGGTTTCTGATTTCTTCGCTTTTCTCCCTTCTCCACGTTGAAAAGATTCGATCTTGAGGTGCCTCTTTCTGTGGGAGATAGTCGGGACCTTTTTTTCACAGATTACGTTTTCTTTCTCTTCTACATCTGTAGGGTAACCCTAATCAGGAGAAGGTTGCTTTCTTATCTGCTTCGATTTGCGTTTAGGGTTTTGATTGGCTTTCCAATCTGTGGAAAGATCCCATCTTTGTTGTTATTACATAGCTGTACTTAGCTAGGATCAACCCAGTAGGCAGAGCTTGAGAGAATAAATGGTTTCTAGATCATATTCAAATCTTCTGGACCTTGTTTCTGGGGATTCCCCATCTTTTGGCAAGATGGGCGGACGAATTCCCCGCGTAATGACTGCGGCAGGCATCATCTCCACCTTGGAGGAGGACGAAGATGAATTTGGCTCCTCATCGGTGTCCTCTGTTCCACGAGACCGCACCATTGTGGTTGCCAACCAGCTGCCTCTCAGAGTCGCCCATGGGCCTGATGGTCGAGGTTGGAGCTTCTCCTGGGATGAGGACTCCATCCTCCACCAGCTTAAAGATAGCCTCTCCGCCAATGATGGGGATATGGATTTCGTATTCGTCGGATGCCTGTGCACCGAGGTTCCCATTGCCGAGCAGGAGCAAGTTGCGCAAATCCTCCTCGACAACTTCCAATGTGTGCCGACTTTCCTCCCACCTGAACTCTTCTCACGTTACTATCATGGCTTCTGCAAGCAGCAGCTGTGGCCTCTTTTTCACTACATGCTTCCTTTGTCCCCTGATCTAGGCGGCCGGTTTGACAAGTCGCTGTGGCAAGCTTATGTCTCGGTTAACAAGATCTTTGCGGATAAAATCCTTGAGGTGATAAATCCCGATGATGATTTCGTTTGGGTCCATGACTACCACCTTATGGTACTTCCTACCTTCCTTCGTAAGCGCTTCAATCGTATCAAACTCGGATTTTTCCTCCACAGCCCCTTCCCCTCATCTGAGATTTACAAGACGCTGCCAGTAAGAGAGGAGCTCCTACGAGCATTGCTGAATGCAGATTTGATTGGCTTCCATACATTCGATTACGCGAGGCATTTCCTATCTTGCTGTGGCCGGATGCTTGGACTGTCCTACGAATCGAAGCGAGGCAACATTGGGCTTGAATACTATGGGCGCACGGTGAGCATGAAGATCATTCCAGTTGGGATCCATATGGGTCAGCTCAAGTCGGTGCTCAATCTTCCTGAGACAGAAGCTAAAGTTGCGGAGCTCAAGAAGCAATTGTTGGATCGAGGGATGATTATGTTGCTTGGGGTGGATGATATGGATATCTTTAAGGGCATAACATTAAAGCTGTTAGCCGTGGAACAGTTGCTGAAGCAGCATGAGGGGTGGCGTGGAAAAGTGGTCTTGGTGCAGATAGCTAATCCAGCTAGAGGGCGTGGTAAGGATGTCAGGGAAGTCAGGGCAGAGATCGATGTGACGGTGAAGCGGATCAATGACACCTTCGCCTGCCCAGGTTACAAACCAGTGATTTTGATTGAAGAACCGCTCCAGTTCTACGAGAGAATGGCTTACTACATAGTGGCAGAGTGTTGTTTGGTTACAGCTGTTAGGGATGGCATGAATCTGATCCCATACGAATATATAATTGCTAGGCAAGGGAATGAGAGACTGGATAAGGTCATGGGATTGAACTCCTCAAACCCAAAGAAAAGCATGTTAGTGGTTTCCGAGTTCATAGGATGCTCTCCATCTCTAAGTGGAGCAATCCGTGTTAACCCGTGGAACATTGATGCTGTGGCTGATGCTATGGATTCAGCTCTGGAAATGGTAGATTCGGAGAAACAGATGCGGCATGAAAAGCACTATAGGTTCGTCAGCACTCATGATGTCGGGTATTGGGCACACAGCTTCTTGCAAGATTTGGAGCGAACATGCATGGATCACATAAGGCGGAGGTGCTGGGGAATCGGATTTGGGTTGGGATTTCGGGTGGTCGCTCTCGATTCCAACTTTAGAAAGCTATCCATGGAGCATATCGTTTCTGCGTATAGAAGGACCAAAACTCGGGCTATTCTTCTGGATTATGATGGCACACTTATGCCCCAGGCATCTATCGACAAGAGTCCAACCCCTAGGTCGATTCATATCTTGAACAGCTTGTGTCGAGATAAGAGCAATCTGATCTTCCTTGTAAGCGCGCGTAGTAGGAGTACATTGGAGGAGTGGTTCTCCTCATGTGAAAATCTTGCAATGGCCGCAGAGCATGGTTACTTTCTCAGGTAAGCAATTTATTAAAATTTTCTTTATGGAACTAAAATTCATGTCTTGCTGATTACCCTAATTAAATCCTAAAATTGCATAAATGTCAATAATCATTTAGAATGAGGAAGGATGCCGAATGGGAGACTTGCGTGCCTGTTACTGATTGCAGCTGGAAGCAAATCGCAGAACCCGTCATGAGGCTATATACAGAAACAACTGATGGATCAACAATAGATGACAGGGAAACATCGCTAGTGTGGTCATATGAGGATGCTGATCCTGACTTTGGATCTTGCCAGGCCAAGGAGCTAGTTGATCATCTCGAGAGTGTTCTCACCAACGAACCCGTTTCAGTTAAACGGGGTCAGCAAAATGTAGAGGTCAAGCCACAGGTAAATGATCACTTTTAGCAAGCATGGCAAAGTCAATGCTAAAAAGTCAACCTAAATGCTCTGGACCTAACAATCTAATACGCAGGGTGTGAGCAAGGGCCTGGTTGCAGATCGAATGCTGGAGACCTTGCGAGAGCATTGCATGTTTCCAGATTTTGTGCTCTGCATTGGTGACGACAAGTCGGATGAAGATATGTTTGAGGTGATTAATAGAACCTCCATTTCTTTCAACCCGGGAACAGAAGTGTTTGCCTGCACAGTTGGTAGCAAGCCTAGCAAGGCTAAGTACTATTTGGACGATACTGTAGAGATCGCAAGGCTGATCGAAGGCCTTGCATCAGTTTCTGAGCAAGCTCCCAGGGGCTCAACGCCCATCTTCTAGTATTGCTTTGCTTGCAGTGATATTGAGATTGCGGTTGTTACACATGGGCTGGTTTTGCGTAATCTGGTGGTAATGTAGTAAGCTTAATGTATCGAGAATACGTGCGATGCTTGTTGTTTTACTAGGATTAGATTGTAAATATATATGTTCTCTGCAGCTCTTCTTTTTTTATGTCAGTAATGATCATATTCCAAGGTCTAGAATACGATAATGGTTCTATTAACATATGGTGTAGTAGGGCTTAGATTATTCCAACTCCCTTGAGATCCGCTTAAATGATACTATCTATCATCTTGTCCCACATGATCATGGAATCCTTCCTTCGAAAGTGGAAATAAAAGAATACTAACGCAGTGGAGATCTGTATTTTGGCTTGTAAATTAGTGCTGCCTTTGTTTGTTTCTTGCTGTTAATGTCTGGCATCTAATCCTGCGCTGTTTTCCCTTGATTTTGAGCTGGTCCAGCCTTATCAAGTTACTTGCGACCATGTCCGATCTATTATAGGGACAAAGCCTGCGCCCGGAAGAAAAGAACTCTGGATCTTTCTCTCCCTGGTCACCTTTGCTTGGAGGTAAGCTATATTTAGGATCTTTTGTTACTTTTTCCCTTCTTATTGTGTTAGGAGTTCTCGTAGTTTTGCAATCATATACCAAATCTGCCAGTTAAAAGAGCTTTTCCTATGCTGCTCCAAAGGATTAATGGTATGTTATAGTTGGTGCTTACTTGATTGTATCATGGTCACCTTTGTTCATACTGTTTATCTTGTTCCAAACTTTCATGTCATAAGTGATGTGATTAGTCCCTTTCAGAACTTATCTAGCTGCCATCGAGGTCTTTGACTCTACATTGACATTACGCTAACATATTGCCTTCCTTGTAGGGAAGTAACTAGATAAGGATGTCTATATCTGTTTAGATCGTTTCTATTTTTATGTGGATACGAATATATTTTTTTTCTTTTGGTGAAAATCAATACATATATGAATGTGAATTTTTCCACGGATACGGATGTGAATATTGTTTATCTATGAGATGGATACATATATGATCTCTTTCCAAATATGGATATAGATATCTATATACTGAATTTATGTTTTGATATTGTGCAGAGATACATGAGTTTGTGTGTGGCACATGATTACACAATATATTACATTTTGAAATCATTTTTATATGTACAAAGAAAAATGTAATTATTTTATTTAATTATTTATTATATAAGTAATTTAAATTACTAGATTATTTTATTTTTTATTTTTATTTTTGTAGTTTTTGTAATTTTGATTTTCAGCCACTAATTTCATCTTTATAAAACAATTCTTCTCATTTAAGTGTTAGGATGCACTTATTAAGATAATCCGTATAATTCTTCTCATTTAAGTGTTAGGATGCATCTATTAAGATGGTCCGTATATGTTTGATAAACATTAATACTCGAATTTTCCATATTTATATCCATATTTAAGGTTATGGTTGACGATTTTTCATACCAGCATGATATCCATATTTGTATAAAGATTTTAGAATGAATAAAAAGATAGTACCTATATATGTATCTGTATGTTTACATCCTTTTATAACATCAGCATCTTAGAAGTATGATGCAACCATAAAAATCCCAAACATAGTCTAGGACATGCCTAGTAATTAATGAAGTTAATCTTTTAGAGTCGAAAACTTCCATATTTGATAATAACTTTTACATGAATAATGCACATGCTATGAGTATGATGCACTAAAAAAACTTTAACATAGCCCATAGCTGTACATTTATCGAGTTCATCTTCTTTGGAGTTTTGACTTCCATCTCAGATAATAATTCTTTGTGGTGAGAGTGCACGTGGTTTTAAAAAATTTAGAGTACATTTTTAAAGTAATTTTCGTTGTATTAAGATGAATAAAAAAGTTGCTCACAAAATAGGCTAGTCCAGCCTTGGGGTTACATGAGATGTTATAGATATAGTTATAGATATTATAATGATCCCGAAATCGTTGTACGGAGTTTGAATGAGAATTAGGATAGACAAAAATACAGGTCCAACCTTAACTCACAAGTATTTGACATCGATCACGACTGGAAGAGGCCTCCTTTTGGTATGGAAGGTGCATCTCGTAGTCTACATTCGATTCTTTCTCTCAAAATCTCCCAAGTCGCAACGATGATAGCAAAATAGTAGTTATAGTGGAAGTCATCAACAATCACAAGTCTACTCCACTTTAAGGACTCCAGTAGGGGCAACAAAAGGTGGAGATGGTAGTGCACGAATTGCACACACATGCTATAACACACCAAATAAGTAGACAGCCGAGGAAGACAGTCTTGGGTTTCTACCATGGCCTCAAATTTCAGCGAAATTCAGTCGAATTTCTGTCGAATATCGATATCCAGTCGAAATCGAAATTCGGTCGAAATGACCGAAATATGGGGGTCCTAGTACAAAAAATGACCGAAATTTCGGTCGAAATTCCATCGAAATTCCGTTTTGGTCGATACCGAAATGACGACTGAAACCGACATTTAAGGCCTTGGTTTCTACGGAGCTCAAGAAGAGGTAGGGATCGACATGTAAATCTTAAGCTTTACGTGGTAATCATTGGTTGGAAGACAATACATCGTCACACGATAAATCAAATACAAGTATGTGGGGTTGCTCATTTACCCCAAATTCAACAGCTCATGGGACCCCATTTCCGTGAGGAAAAGAAAGGCCACATTCTTCCTTGGAAAAGAACCCCTTGGAAGGAGTCGGGACATGCAGAGGAAGCACGGGAACACACCAACAAGGGTATCTCACCCATCCTGTAAGTTATTTCTCACACATGTGGAGGCCCCATATAGAGCAAATTGAGGTGAGGAATCAACAAGATCAAGCCACAATCATTGTGCCACGAATGGTGGTCAATGATTACAACTCGATTCCACCCTCGTCTTTAGGGAGACCATGTGGTTCAAGAAATATCATGATGTCAGTAACCCCAAATGAAATCAATGCAAAGCATGTCAACTCATCACACGGTATGAATGGGATAATGAATCCGATTGCTCAGTAGAGGATCACACCAACAATGACCGATTTTGGAAGTTGCATATGGTTAGCCATAGAAAGATCTTTGTTTTCCACACAAAGAAAGCCCTTTACCCTATCTTACAACTAGTGTGTTTCTCTACCCCTCTCATAGGGGGAAGAAAGGGGAAAAGAAGGTAAATCTCCAGAAGTGGGTGTCTTAACATACCCAATTTAAGGGTCAAATGACAAAATCATGTGGAGCACACTTGAGCCTAAGTAGCTTCCTCTTACAAGAATTTATCCTTAGGTCTGAGATCGAGAAAAAGTCACCTAGGTTATCCTTGATAGTCAACAATGCGGTGGAAGTGCCTTCAAGAAAAAAGCGGGTCATCTAAATAAATGAGATAAGTAGGAATGACAATACGACCTCGAGCCAACAGCTTGAGACAACCCCTGGAAGCTAATTCCTCCACAAAGCACAAGACTTATTGAATTCCCATTGCAAAAAATAAGGCAACTAAGCAAGTCCATATATTGCAATGCATGCAAGATGTAGAAGATCTTAAAGAGAGAACACTTAACTGAAATAGAGAAATAAGTGTCAAGATGTGGCAATTGATTCAACCAATCTAAAAGGGGTTAAACATCATTAACTACAAGTTTCTTAAGATGAAGGAGTGCTCAATAAAATGAAATGCCTTGTAAAAATTAGTCTTAAGACAAGCCTTGCGCTCAATGCCCACGACAAGCTCATGTGCTAAAAGCAAATTATCCACAATAGATCGTCTTTAAAAAATAGATTGACTGGGGAGATGAGGTGCAGTAGAACCATGGCTAGGCATGAAGTCCAGAACCTTGGCAAAGAGCTTTATAGGATATGTTGTAGCGGGAGATTAACCTGAAGTATCCCAAGTCCAGTGGGGTAGGATACTTCAGGTACAAGAGTCGAGAAGATGCGATTAATCTCCTACATCATATTTCTGCCCAGTTGGAGGAAGGCCATAGTCGTGCACATGTTGGCCTTAATCAGTGCTAAATGCATCTTAGAGAAGCTCACATTGAAACCATTAGGTCTGAGGACCTTGGATGAAGGAATGGATAAAAGTGCAACCTAAATCTCCTCCTCAAGAAATCGAATCATTAATTTGTACGCTCGGACAAAAATGTAGAATTTAGTAGCATGACTGATGAATATCCATTTCATCATCTTTATTCACTTATTTTAGCTTAAAATCCCTTATAAAACACCTGTAAATATCAATAATTCTCACCTTTTAATAATCTCAAATCATCTGTAAATAGTGTGTTCAGTATTTTAAACTAAAATAAATAAATAAATAAAGTAAAAAGAAATCAATAAGAAGACTGTATATATATCATAAATACAAGATGATCCTAACCCTGAGAGTAAGTCAAGACTTGACCTAATCGATAAGGAATAAAGTAGGGGAGATAGTGTCCTTTGCTTATATAAGAAGATCGTAGATATTACTGGACATGTGGGCCCACGATAAGCCATTATGCAATAAATGTTATTGCAATTCACTCCTTGATCTGAAATGAAGCATAACTAATTTGCATAATAGATCCCTTAGTATAATTAAGGTTATGTACAATGGCCATCTTAATGATAATACAAATGTTGATTCAAATGTTGAATCATAAGGGGTGGTACTTAGATGATATCTAAAGAGTTAAATTGAGGACTCATCAAGTACTGTCAAATGATTGTTAAGAGATGATATCTAACTAGAGAAGGAAATGGCAATACTTATTTAAAGGTTGATATCTGACTATCTCAATGCAGGTCCTCTGCATAAGAATAGAGATTCAGAGGTACCATATAAGTTAGGTCAAAGAGTTGACTTGAGATCGAGATAACCAAGACCTATGTTGTATACTATCACAATATAGGCACACATCCTCTGCCTGGAGACAGATGCGTTATTATATGTCTGAGTATGTACATTTGGTAGATAGATAGGTTGATGACCTATTCAAGGTAGATACAACGATGAGCTGGTGTGCATATAAGGGCATATGAGTAATACGATCTCTGAAAGGGATCATATATGTCCACTTTTGACTGGACCGGAAGACATGAGCTCACTCATAAGGTATTGGGACCGATAAAATTCTATGCATGGTTAGCTTGCTTTGAAGCATTATAACAATTCGTAGGTATGATACATTCTTTTGGAAAGCATATGATCGATACCAACTCCCAATGACCGAATGAGAAACGTAATGATAAAATCTTGGAAAGATAATCTAAAAGAGATATAAAACTTTAAGTTTATTCTAGTCTTCCAGTATGCATGATTTATGAGTATTAGGAATATTCGAGGGTAATGTGATCATAAATGATTGCATAACCATGACGGTTCCATTCCGAGGGAGTGACGAAATAGGTTTGGATCTTAGTGACTCCTCTTAATAGAGAAGTAATATAGTCTTAGTTCATAGATTGGGCGTTGATCTGAATACAATTCAGATGCAATGAGAAGATTAGATTTATGATTTTGATTTAATCAAACATCTATAAGAGGTCCCCGAGATCTGGATTTGAGATATGATACAATCGTCATGTCCTTATCTACAAGTATCCACGGAGAAAGCACATTATTCTTGAAAGAGTTCAAGAATAATTCCATTAATGAATAGTGTATCTAAATATAATTAATAATTAAATGTGATTTAATTATCATGAATAATGTGAATATGATTCATATTATTTAGATGTAAGAGAATGATGATCCAAAATAGTTAAAAAGGATTTAATTATTAAGGATATGAATAATGTGGATATCACTATCCATATTATTTATATATATTATAAATGTGATTTATAATATATTAGAGATAGCTAATTGTAAATAGTATTTACGAATTAATTGTTGATGTGAACTGGATTCACATTGGACACTTAATTGAAAATATAATTTACATGTTATTTTGGATATATGACTATGATTCATATTTTTTCAATGCATGATTAAAATATTCACAAATTTATTTGGAATTAATTTTGTGAATATATTTGTAATAAAACTTGTTGTCAATATATAGAGGATTATGTGAGATATAAAATCTCACATAAATTAAGAGGATGAGCCACCTTCCATATATGGAGGGTGGACGACCACCCACCCTTGACTTAATCAAGAGTGTCCGTCTCCCCCTATATTTAGAAAGCAGACTCCTTCTTCATCCTCTTATCCTAATTGATTAAATTAAAATAAACTATGTTGATGATAATTCAATATATATTTAATTTAATATAAATTAATTATTGTTGCATTTTTAAGCAACAAAGATCATGGCCATTGATTAAAAACACAAATCAATCTAACCATTGATTTAGTGTTGCACATGGATTGTGATCCATGGACTCCCAATACTATAAAAGAAGAGGCAACCCTAGATCATCTTTTACAAAACTTTACAAGCCTCTCTCTATCTCTCTCATTTTCACGTCCCATCTCTCTCTCCCAAGTTTTGCAGTCCACCACTTGTACTCGAAAGAGTCATCATCATCGCTACACAGTTGTGTCGCCGCTTCGATCGCTTGTGGATATCCATATTCTTCGATGATCCTTGCTTGTAAAGAAGACGTTGGATTTCATGTGATGAAATTAGGAGATCCATTGTTAGGATCTTCATCTTGGATTGCAAGAAGCCTGCATCTCACCAACACGCTCGCAAGCATCTCCTCCATCGGGTCGAACTTGAGACAGGAGGTCTCTTCCATTAGAGACTTCGGTCGTAAGCATACTTCAAGAGGTATTCTTATATATTGTTTTGGTTTGATGAAATGATTTGAGAAGTGTTCTTGAATCATGTGGTTTCATCTCTTTAATTTTTTTTTAAAATTCTGCTGTCCCGAGCAATAGTATGACTAGTCGCTCCCGACCGCATTAGATGTGATCATCACACTTCTGTGATGCGCTTAATGCTTTTTCATGTAGCCTTCAAGTGGTATCAGAGCCAAGTTTAGGTCTTGGATGTGATCCAAAACCATAGATGAATAAGGTTTTGAATTTTGAATGCATGGGGACTCATTATTTTGCATAAGAAGAAAGTTTCGAATTGGTTTTTCGCTAAAATAAAAAGCTACTATTTGGGCTTGTTTTTAGTTGCTAAAATGTATTTAAAAAGTCTAAATATGTCCCAAAAATAGTAGCCATTGTTGGCACCAAAAGTGTATGGATAAAATTCGAAGTGTTCCCTTACGAAATTGTTTTTGCATCTATTCATGGATCTATAAAAACTGATTTTTCTTGCTGTTTTCAATCATGAAACATGAAATAAACACTTTATTAACTATAGAATCAAAACGAAAAATCACTCAAATTTATTTCAGTGATTCCAACTCTGTTTTCCCTAGATATTTAATATTTAGTGGAGATGGGTCGGATGATGATTAGATTATCAAATGCTCTTGCTTAATATGTTTATCATTCAATGAAATTATGGAAATTATGAATTTACCATGATTAAAATATATACTTAAAATTTATGAAAATAATTGATTAAACATCAATGGCCACTGAATGTATGTTTCATGAAAATCCTAATTTGTCCTACAATAATTGTAGTATAACTTTTACATACAAAATATGGTTGCTTGACATGCTTAGAAATATAGGACCTCAAAAATGTTTTATGATGCCTAAGATTTCTGAGTTATTACAATATGGTATAATGGCGCTCATCAAAGTTAATCTCGAGCCGCAAGTACATTGGCATTATTTTGTGTTATTCGCAATCGAAATGGTGAACATCTTTAGTCTGGATATGTTGGCTTGGTTTACTAATTAGTCCCTTGCATGTCAAGGAAATGCTCCCTCCCAGCATAATTCGAGTGCACTGGCCAGATCCATTTTTGAGGAAATAATAATATGAGTAAGTCAAATTGTACTCTAATTATTAAAACACAAAATAATATGTACTTGTGAGGGTGTATACTATAGATAAATATCAAACAAATCCCAATGTTTGTTGGTTGATTGAATCGGATTCATAATTAATTTAATATGATTAAATTAATTAGATCCAATTAAAATAAACACTATTATGAATAGAGTTGTAATTCCCTGGGATGAATTAATTATGTGAATATGATTCATAATAATTAACTAGAATTTGAATGGGATATGAAGGATCGCATAAATGACTTTCATGGTCTCCTGTCAAGGTGAAGGGTTTTGTCGCCATGGATTGCATGTAGGAGATGGATGTCCGAAGTGATAGCTCCTGCATACAAGCACACATGGATCGAGCTCTTTTCTTCTCGAAATAGTAAGGTTGTATACGTAATGACCTCAATATCGTCTCCTCATATTATTAGGACGATAATGGATTGCACACAATGAGTTATATTCCTAACGATTGATTCAACTAACGATGGGTCAACATCGCCTTAGGGGTGGCGGGCCCAGGTGTTAAAGATTGAATTGAGAAATGCAAGTTGGACTTGCAAGGAGGAATGAGGTTCCACTTCTTTTTATCTAAGTTACAGTTTCTCATATTATTGGTATGTAACAAAGGTAGAAAAGGAGATTCCAGATCTTGATAGAGATATAGTGGTAAGTATATATCTTTCTTTGAAAGTGATTAAAGAAATGAACTTTCAGAGTTGAAAAGGCAAGGCGACTTTGATATAAAATCCTTAATCAAAGTAAAATATGTATTTATGCAAATAGGATGAGTATGGATATGATGAATGTCATCATTCTACAATCTCAACTCAAGTCTTTCTAGATGCATCATATTATTCATATTGTATGAATATAATAAAGCAAGAATAAATGTTGAAATACTCTTACATTGAAGTCCCTTGAGATTTGTTCAATTTAAGAGATCCTTTGCCTTAAGCAATTATTGTTCAAGTGTTAAGGAGTGTCGTGGAAGCATGGTATGACCCATGTAAAAAAGGAGAGTCAAAGGATTGACTGTACTTCTGTGACTTCTATAAACATGACATTCAAAGAGTTGGATGACTGCTAATACTGTAAAAAGCCGATGTATTGATAGTATGACTATCTAGACTATCTAAGATACTTAGAGAAGGATCCAGATAGTGCATCGGGATATTCTACATCTACATATCATCAATGGAATTGACTTACTTATTAGATAAGAATAAAGTCCATTAAATGCATCTCCTTCTAAAGGTACTTGCATATGGTTGCATATGTTTGATGAAATTTGATCTCAAGGTTTAATAGTCATCCACATGGAAGTTGATGCAATTGTTGTACCAATCTCCATAGGATAGAAGGACTACATATTTTAAGTGGGAGAGCCATCAATCATAGAGAATGTCTCCATGGCCTATATATTAGAATACATTCATTTCTAAATTTGTTAGAAATGAACAAACATACTGGAATAGACCTATCATGAATAGTTACGATGGTTATATTTTATATAGTAATAGAACATCTAGAGGACTCTACTAAATTAGAATATTAATGAACAATTCATTAAAATTTCTAATACTCGAAATTTAAACCCTAAAAAATCAATAGAGGATGAATATTATTTGACAATGATCTAGCATCAAGCTTTGGACATATGTCTACTGATAAGATCAATAGATTAGTAATAAATGGAATTTTAGGTTGTCTGAAAGTTGAAATATTACATACTTAGGAATATTGTATTCAAAGTAAAATGTCTATGCACCTTTCTATGGAAATGGTTGAAGATACAGAGGTATTCAAGGCCTCATACATATTGATGTATGTGGACCCTCTATATTATAATGAACATTAATGATATGTGATATCCATTAATGATTATTCATGGTATGAAATTTCTTCCTTTACATAGTAGAAAACTTCGAAATGTACAAAGATTTTATAATTTTAGTTGAGAACCAAAGTTAGAAGGAAGATGAAACGAATTTGATCTAACCTAGGTAGCCAATACTTATTAAATGAATTTAAAGAATACCTTACAGAGGAAGGAACATCACTCCTATCTCACTTCTCCTAATACACCTCAGCTCATTGGAGTCATAAAGAGATACAATTGGATCATGTTACATATGATCTGATCAATGATGACACTTAGCATAACTTCCTCTTAGTTTCCAGGTATATACGTAGTAGATGCAATATATATCCTTAATAAAATTTCATGCAAATATGAATCCAAAACTCCTTGTGAGCTATGGTTTGGAACCAAGCTTAGTGTCAGACACTGGAGGATTTAAGGGTTGCTTAGTCCGTGCTATAACATGAATACAAGAAAAGTTCGAATCTTGTACTTGAGAATGCGACTTCATTGGGAATATAAAAGATGGTATTGGATACATACTTTATGACCTTGATATTCTAAAATGATTTCATCTCTAAGGATATGATTCTAAGAGGATGACTATCTTGAGAATCAAGTTAAGAATGAAGTAAAGGGGCTCATTGAATCCTAAAAGGATAATGAGGCTCCTAGAATCAGAAACTCAAAAGGGCAATAAAAAGATGAAACACTTATACCTCTTCAAATCAGTTTGAGGGTGGAAAGAATACCTAAAGGGTATGGATTCCATGTGTCAATTAAGTTTGATAATGATCTGACTGCATACGATGAAGCTTCTGAAGATCATGACATGGAAAGATGGATGCTAGCAATAAAGTCTAAAGTAGACTTCATATATAATTGTTGTGTATGGACTCTCGAGGATCAACCAATATGGGTCAAATCCATTAGGTGTAAATGGATCTTCAAGAGAAAAAGGGAACCTAATGACAAGATAGAGACCTTCAAAAAACAGCTTGTAGTCAAGATCTACACATAGAAAGAAGACATCACTTGCGATGAAACTTTCTTTCTAGTGATCATGCTTAAACCCATCAAAATATTGTTAATTGTAGCTACACAACTTGACTATGACATATGGAAGATGGAAGTCAATATTGCATTCCTCAATGAATACATCAATGAGGATATTCATATGAAGTAGTCCCATGGCTTCATGGCTGAGGAATGCAAAGTGTGCAAGCTAAGGAACTCCATCTATGGACACAAATAACCTTCTTATAGTTGGAACATCAAATTTGATAAAATTATAAAGGTTATAATTTCAGATAGAATCTTGATGAACTATGTGAAGCTTAGTGGGGGTGCCATTATGTTCATCATGCTAAAAGTAGATAAAATCCTAATCGTTTAGAATGATATAAGGATAAGCATTTTATAATATGGTTGCTCCATATCTTGAGATGAAAGATCTCAAGGGTACCTCTTATATCTTAGTTCATAAGTTGTTCAGGAGCAAAGAGAAGAGAGCATTGGGAATTTGACATAAATGGTACATCTTGGACATATTCCATTTTGGAAAACCCAAGGAAGGCTTCTTTCCCTTAAGATATGGTATTGACCTATCTGACGGGATAATATCTTAAAGTGTTTGATGATGTGAATGCTAAAGCTACATGCCCTCATGCATCAACTATAAGGAGCCTGGTGTATGCTAGATGTATATAAAAGTCAAATGTCTTCCATGTAGGGGGAGAAGTAAATTTTTACCAATCCAACTAAGGAGATAAAATACATAATTGCAATAATAATATTATCTTCAAAGAGGACGAGATTTTAGAGATAGTGATATCAAAGTCTTATCTTTAAGAACTTAAGACTTTACAAATAGTGATCTAAGAGGTCTTACTTGCAAATACCTTATATGACTTAACATCGGATCTTAGTCTTAGGAGATAGCGATCTCCAGAAATAAGGGTATTCTGATTAGTATAGAAGAAATTACACATTAGTTATGATTATTATTAATTATAGACATTATAACTACTTTAACAAGATCGAGTATTAGTTGCATAAGATGCAACATTCACATTGGATGTGAGCACTGCTACTAGGAGATATGCAAGTATCGTAAAAGGACTTGATGTAGTCTCTCGAGAAAAGAGTGACTTGTCATTTTACCAAGCTATTTTTCTAAATAGCTTATGAATGGTACATGAGTGTAGGTTTAAAGTTTAGCCCATTAATGGCTCTTTGGGCTAGTGGGAGATTGTTGGACATGCGAGCACGTGGTGAGCCATTATGTAATAAATGTTATTGCAATTCACTCCTTGATCTGAAATGAAGAATAACAAATTTACATAATAAATTCCTTAGTACAATTAGGGTTATGTATAATGACCAACTTAATGATCATACAGTATTGATCTAAATGTTGAATCATAAAGGGTGGTGCTTGGATGAAATCAAAAGAGTTCGATTGAGGACACATTAAGCACCATCAAATGATTGTTAAGAGATGATATCTAGCCCGAGAAGGAGATGGCAATCCTTTCTGAAAGTTGGTATCTGATCAACCTCTTGATGCAAGTCCGCTACAAAGGAATATAGATTCAGAGGTGACATATAAGTTGGGTCAAAGAGTTGACTTAACGAGATCGAGATAACTAAGAACTAGATCGAGATAACTAAGAACTATGTCAAATGTTGTTACGATATAGGCATGCATTCTCTGACCGGAGACAGATGCGTTACTATATGTTTGAGTATGTACACTTGACAGACCGATAATTTAATAATCTATTAAAGGTCTATACACCAGCTGATGTGCATATGAGGGCATATGAGTAATACGATCTATCAAAGACATAATACATGTCCACTACTGGACAAGAAGACAAGCCTTCACTCATGAGGTATTGGGACCGATCAAATTCCTTACATGGTCGTCTTACTTTGGAAGCATGACCAGAATTCGTAGGTATGATATATGCTTTTGGAAAGCATATGATCGATACCAACTTCCAATGATCGAATGAGAAACTTAATGATAAAACCTTGAAGAAGATAGTGTAAAAGAGATCTAGAACTTCAGGTTTATTCTAGGTCTTCCAGTATGCAAAATGTACGGGTATTATAAATACTCGAGGGTGATGTGATCATAAACGATTGTATAACCATGACACTTCCATTTCGAGGTAGTAATGAAACAAGTTTGGTTTTTAGTGACTCCTCTCAGTAGAGAAGTATTCTAATCTTAGTCCAAAGGTTGGACATTGATCTGAAAATGATTCATATGCAATGAGAAGATCAAATTTACGACTTTTGAATTAATCAAACATCTATGAGAGGTCCCTGAGATATGTATTTGAGATATGATCTCAGTATCCAAGTAACTATACGTGGAACATACAATCGCCATGTCCTTATCTCCAAGTATCCGCAGAGAAAGCGCATTTTTCTTGAAAGAGTTCAAGAATAATTGCATTGATGAATAGTGCATATTGAACATTGAGAAATTGATAATTAAATGTGATTTAATTATTATGAACAATGTGAATACGATTCATATTATTTGTATCCATGAGAATGATGATCTAAGATAATTAAATATGATTTAATTATCAAGGATATGAATAATGTAGATAACACTCTCCATATTATATGTAGATATAGATGTGAATTGTAATATATTAGATTTGTATATGAATTATAAATCACATTTATAATATAATAGAGAGATCTAATTGTAAATAGTATTTATGAATTAATTATTGATGTGAATTAGATTCATATTCGATAATTAATTGAAAATACAATTTACATATTTTTTAGATATATGAATATGATTCATAATTTTTCAATGGCATGATTGAAATATTAACAAATTAATTTGGAATTAATTTTATGAATTGATCTTCAATAAAACTTGTTGTAGATATATAAAGGATTATACGAGATATAAAATCTTACATAAATTAAGAGAATGAGACACCTTCCATATATGGAGTGTGGACGACCACCCTTGATTTAATCAAGGGTGGTCGTCCCCCCTATATTTAGAAAGTGGACACCTTCTTCATATTCTTATCCAATTTACTTTAATTTAATTAAATTATGTTGATGATAATTTAATATATATTTAATTTAATAAAAAATTAATTATCATTGCAATTTTAAGCAACAAAGATCATGGCCATTGATTAAAAACATAAATAAATCCAACCATTGAGTTAATGTTGCACATGGACTGTGATCCATGGACTCACAGAATATTGTAAAAGAATAAGCAACCCTAGCTCTTCTTTTATAACACTTTACAAGTCCCCATCTCTCATCCTCATGCCCTATCTATACCTCTCTCTATCAAGTGTGGTCGTCCACCCCTTATACTAGAGAGAGTCACCATCGTTGCTACACCGTCGTATCGCTGATGAATATCCATTTCATCACCTTTATTCTATCATTTTTACCTTAAAACCCCTATCTGTACAAGTAAATAATATTATTTTGTACAAATTAACATTCACTATTTATTCTATTAATTGTGCATAGATACCACTTTTACTGCCAAAATTATAGAATAAAGAAAAGAAAATGAAAAATTCCAAAGGTATTTTATGACCCTAAACCTCGAGACCTAGGCATATTGATGACTGGGTCGACAAGGAATAAAGTAGGGGGAGATAAGGGCAAACAATCACCAATAAAATCCATTCCTTAATTCTTCAATAAGTCCTTTTTGGGACATATTTTATTTTTTATTTTTTATACATCAAATAAAGAAACTTTGTACATAAAATTTTTAGTTAAAAATACAAAATTGATTTCATACAAAAATAGTATACAATGTTCTTTTATACTTTAAATAAACTGCCAAAATCCCAACTTCTCAAATCCATATCTCCTAAATAAAATTTCAAAATGTATCAAAATCACTTTAATTGTATATAACTTTTAATAAGTTATTTAATGAAGTAGTTTCATATTTTTTGGAGTCAAGGCATGGAAGTTAGATTTTGGACCCCTATTGTATAGTTTACCTATATAAAATATTTATTTTATTTATTCTTTATTATTTTTAAATTATTATATTTTTTTAATATAGTAAATATTATTTATAACACTTTTATATATTTATAATATAGTAAAACCATCATTAAAATATTAAAATAAAATATGCATAAAAAATACATCGATGAAATACCTATACCTATACTTATATAATTAATACATGTATTTATTCAAGTGTACATAGTCTCTCAAAAAATACAATATATATATGTGTATATAAAAATAAGTTATACTTTTATAAAAAAGAAAATAAAATAATAAAATTAAAAATACAAAATAAATATAAAATGTACAAAATATAGAAGAATATACTAATAAATATACCCCTAAAAATTAATCTGTAATAAATAACTTCAAAAAATAAAAATAAAATACTATGAAAAATAATAAAAAAATATTTTATAAATTAAGATTAATAAAATCATTTATTACTTATTATCGATTTTATAAATAATTTTAAATCTGGTTTTTCCGGTTGGTCCATGTGGACCAACCAGGGTTCACCTCCAAATGACCTCGGTCAACTCTTTGACCGAGGTCCTAGGGTTGTCAGACCTACCACTCCTACATTTTTCCTCGATCGATGTATTCATTGGTTCGTGGTGTTCTGTTCTTTATTTCTCTTCCTCGATCCTCCCTCTATCACATGTGCATGATTTTTCGATCGTTGGACCACTGAATCACTCGTTCTTCCTCGTTCTTTGGTCCTACTTCAGCACCTGTACATAATTCCTCCTCGATCTTTCTCCATTTTGAGAACCATTTTCCCTCTCGATTTCTTTTCACATTTCGTGTACCTGGGCTCGAGCTTGATGACAAAAAGCTCACCCTCTAGTCTTGTGAGGAGAGGTTGAGCATGGAGCCGTGTTCCATCCATCTCCGGCCATCGCCGCCGTCGAGGTATACTTCCTTGGCTCCGACCAAGCGAGATAGTTTTCTTAGCTCTTTAACTTGCCAGTAGAAATCACTGCCTTCATAGTTCGCTACATTTCCGCTCCGACGAATCATCCACAGTGCCTCCACTATTTTTTGATGCGCCTTCCACCTTTACTTCGCTTCCCATCACCTTCTCCATCATCCTCCACCTCCAGTCCACCTCGAGTCCATCCGGATCGAGCTATTGTGCTCACTCCTCCGCCTTCGTCAGAGCATCGCCGCCATACTCCACCCTTCATCCATCAACGATTCACCACTAATAAAACCCCCGGAGATCCTTGTGCTTTATTCTTTTATAGGTTTTGGAGGGCTAAGGATCCCTTGGGGGTCGATTTTGAGACGCATGGGGTACCTGGAGCCCCTCTCCTTCTTCGAGGCTCGTTTGTCGCTACTAGGGCTCTAGGAGACCTTCTAACATGGCTAGCGGGTGTGGATGATCTTGGGCTTCATTTGAGCCTCCTATGAGCATCCCAAGTGGTCAGAGGGACACACTACAACAGAACAAAGCTCGAAGGAAGGAGAGTACTTCCCTGTTCTCTCAAGCTTTGACATCGTCGTCTGATCATGCCTCATCTCCAGATAGGCCAGTAGCCGTTGGATACACCTGCCATGACCGTTGATCTCCTACGGAAGATATAATCTTCGACGTCCAGTTGAACCATCATCGAGTTTGCCGGAGCATGACACGTGGTTGAGTGGATCACATCCGATCGTTCGCCTCCGCAATTTGTTGGGTATTTTGCACGTTCACTCAGCGATCTTTCGTATTTATTATTTAGTACTTAAACTTTCGTCGCCTTTTTAAATATTTTTGTAATATTTTCAAAAAGAACCTCATACATTTATTATTTGCAAATTTGTCTTGTCCATATCACCTCATGTGACATCCCACGTGAGGTAGAGTTTTTGCACTTAGTCCCCCACGATTATTTTCATTTCATTTTGTTCCAAGAAAATTTTATTCTAGTTATATATTTTTGGAACAATTACAGAAAGGCTCTTGCATTTAGTTTTTAATTACATATATGCCCTTTCTAGGCCATTAATTTTTAGGTGTTTTTTCTATTTATTAACTATAGTGTCAGTGCTCCAAAAATTACCAAGAAATAGAGTTAAGCTCCTAATTGTGCATATTTTTATGCCATATTTTTAGATTTGACATTTTCAACTTTTAATATTTATTAAAAATAAAAAGAGAACAATTTTATGTAGTTTGACTTAAAAAACCTAGAAAAATGTAAAATTACTTTGAAAAATTCCCCCAAAAATATATTTGTTTATTTAAATATTTTGTACCTTCGGACCAAAAACCATAAAAAATAGAAAACAAAAATACATACAAATTTAGAAAACCCCAAAATCATTTCTAAAAATATAAAAAATCCTGAAAATCTAAAAATATTCATTTTTACTTTATAATTTTCTTTATATTATTATTTACAAAAAAATTCGAAAATTTTGGATATCATTTTATATTTTTAATTTCCAAATTAATTCGACCTATTTAATTAATCTCTGATTTAGATATTTTTAACTTTAAAAATATATAAAAATTAAGAAAATTACTTAGAAAATCACAAATTGTAAAAAATTATTTAAAAACTCAAAAGATTTTATTTTCTGTATTTTAATTTTTTTTATTAGTATTTATATTTATATGTATTACTCTAAATTGTATATATAACCTTATATATTCTTTAGTAATAATTAAAAACAGAAAAAGAAAATAAATTCAGAAAATATAAAAACAACAACAACAAAGCCTTTTCCCACAATTAAGTAGGGTCGGCTACATGGATTCTTCCGCCTCCATTCAGATCTATCTTGGGCCAATCCATGCTTATATCCACAAAACTAAGATTCCCTTCGTATGGTCTCTTTCCAACACTTAGTGGGTCATCCTCGCCCTCTCTTATCCGGTCAACGTCCCAACACTCGTATCTCCTAACTGGTGCATCAGCTGATCTTCTTTGCAAATGTCTAAACCATCTTAAGCGGTTTTCTCGCATCTTATCCTCGATCGAAGCTACGCTAACTTTCTTTCTGATTGCATCATTTCGAATCCGATCTTTACGTGTGTGTCCACACATCCACCTTAGCATTTTCATTTTTGCTACATTCATTCTCTGTACATGTCTATGGTTCACAGGCCAACATTCAGATCCATAAAGCATAGCAGGTCTCACGGCTGCTTTGTAAAACTTTCCTTTAATCTTTAAAGGAATTTTCTTATCAAAGAGAATAGCTGAAGCCCCTCTCTACTTTAGCCAGCCTGCATTTATTCTATTAGTAACATCTCCATCAATTTCCCCATCAGGTTGCAGAATAGATCCCATATATCTCAGAAAATATAAAAAGAAAATAAAAATATAAAATTAAAAACAATTTAAAAATATAAAAATTAAAATTTCAAAAAAATAAAATAAAAATAAAAAAACCCACAGAAACACATAGACAACTAGAAGCACACATTTTTCATTTATTTGCCACCATTCTCACGTTTTGCTCCATGTGTTCGACCTCTAGAGTACTTACACCAATACACATACGTTGTAGAGTATAATAAATTTAAACTCCACATTTATTTTTGCTTTCATTGTTATATCTATTATGGGATAATTATTGAATTAGTTGATTTTTTTTGAGCAGTCATCGCATCGACTGCAGTTTCACCTTGTGAGACCGTATGACCCTCGCAAAATTCTACTTTTCAAATGGCGCCATTGCCAGGGAGAAACAGATTGTAGATTGGATTTTTACCCGTGTCTTCTTGCTTGTTTCTATTTTCATTTATTTTTTATTTTCATTTTGATTTTATTATGTGAATTGTCTATCCTCTTTCTTGTTTAACTTTACCGCAAGGGACCACAGATCGAGGGAGGATTTCTTAGGAGATTTGTGCACCCCTAGAGGAGAAGTCAGCTTTTTGACCTAGCCGACAGGAGAGAGCAACAATAGAGAGTGTTTTTGTAATTCAAGTGAGAGAGAGAAACATTATTGTAATAATTCAAGACTCTCCAGGACTTTCAAACTTCACGAGGTTCACTAGCTGAGGGATTGTTCCCTTGGAGTCCTTGTCGATTTTTTTCATGTTTTTGTCGCTTTTTCTTTTCACTTGTTTCTTGAGTTTTCGATGTTATTTATTTGTGTGAGTGAGCCCTAGTATTAGGATTGCTTAACAATAGATTAAGGCCATACACCTAATACCATTGCATATATCTATAGTTTCATTTGAACTTAGTCAAATTTTGAATTGCTCTATACTTAGCTTAGGAACCGTGTGTCGCGAGAGGTCACATACATTGCTTGTAGGACCCACTGTGGTGGGCACCTAGTGTCCTCCTAGATTGGACCCTTTGGTTCCTCTCTAGGTGATTAGCATACAATTGTTCATGCTAATAGCATACTCTCATCTAGGGACTTTCATTGGCTTTGCACTTGCATATAGATAGGTTTTCAATTCTGTTTAGCATCCTTGCATGAAGAGAGCTAGAGGCAAGGTGAGCATTTCTACTTATCATGCAACATGGATTTTACCTCACATTGCTTTTCCGACTCTCTCCCCCTGATTTTGATCACCTAGGAGATAAAAGAATGGACTTCTCATTAGGCTCATAAATTTTCATTAAAAATACAAAAAATTGATAATAAATAAATATGGGACTGCTAAAATTCAAAAAGGAAAAATCTTTGTCTTGGGGAGAGTAACTCCTCATTGTATTCATTTTAATTTTCTCACGTACACACTAAGGTTAGTGCCCCAATCCTAATTCCATCTCTACTGCAGAACTGGACATGAGAGTTTCTTCTCATCTAGCTCCTTGCGAATAAATAATTTAATAATATTACTATTACATATATTTATATATATTTTTAATATATTTTTTAATTTAAAAATAAAATAATGAAAAAAAATAAATTTTGTATAATTTTATATTCTCACCTAACTCTAAAATCTACAAGATAAAAAGATTGAACTTTTACGGTCTTCATTGTGTTGAGTAGGCGAACTGAGGGGTATTGTTCTGTGTATTTTTTGGTGACTGCTTATGTGTATACTCGATCACTCTACGCATTTACGCCATTTTTCTCACATCTCTTGATTTGACCTTCATGCTCTTCCGATTATTTTCTCTTATTTCGAAGATGGCTGACTGTAGTGAATTTTATCCGGACTTTGTGGATCCCTCGTATCCTTTTACTGGTCCACTGATGACTCTCCATTTTGTCACTTTTATTCTATCATTTTGACATTAAAAACCCTAGCTAATGCATGTAAATAGCATTAATTTATACAAATTAACATTCATTCTTTGATATATAAATACTATATAAAACAGTGTTTTTAATGCTGAAATTATAGAATAGAGAAAAGAAAAGAAAAAAGAATAAAATGTCAAAATTATTTTATAAACCTAAACCCGAAGACCTAGGCATCTTGATGACTAGGTCGATAAGGAATAAAGTAGGGGGAGATAAGGGCCAAAAATACAATAAAAGTCTCATTTAATCATTCATTACCTATTCATTTTTGGGACCCATTTTATTTTCCACTTTTTATACCTCAAATAAAGAAACTTTGTAAATTAAAGTTTTAGAAATTATATATAGAAAATTAAATTATTGATTTCATACAAAAATAATATACAATGTAAAAGTTGTACTCTAAATAAAAAGCCAAAATTCCAACTTCCTAGACCCATATTCCTCAAATAAAAAACTCAAAATGTATCAAAATCATCTTTAATTGTATCTAACTTTTAATAAGCTATTTAATGAAGGTTGTTTTATATTATTTGTATTTAAGGTGTGAAAGTTAGGTTTTGGACCCCTATTGTATAATACACTTAATAAAATATTCATTTTATTTATTCTTTACTATTTTTATAATTTTACTTTTTTATAATTTTATAAATATTATTTGTAACATATCTACATATTAAAACTAGAATAAAACCATAAATAAAACATTAAAATAAAATACTTATATAAAATACATAGATGAAATACCTATACTTATACATATATAATAAATATACCTATTTATTTAAGTGTATATACTACATCAAAAAGTAAAATAAAATAAAATAAAATTTCGATCCGACAGAGGAGACACTTGCGAGCATGTTGATGAAACGCGTGTTCCTCGCAATCCATGTTGATGATCCAAGTGGTGAATCTTCAGATCTCATCACACGAGATACGACGTATTCTTCACGAGCGAGGCACACCGAAGGAGACAGAGACCCACGAGCAATCGATCCGGAGCATAACGACGACGCTGTGACGATGGAGACTCTTTCTAGGGCATCCATGGTAGAAGACCATATGAGAGAGAAAGAGAGGGCATGTAGAGAGAATGAGAGAGAGAGAGAGAGAGCATATGTTGAATTACTTGTAACCTTAGAAGAGTAAGGGGTGCCTCTCCTTTTATAATATTTTGGAATTGTAAATTATTTTCTATATTTATATATAAAAAATAATTTATAATTTTATAAATTAATAAAATAAAATAATAAAAATTAAAAATATAAAATAAAATAAACAAAATATAGATAATTATACATATAAATGGAACCCTAAAAATAAAGTTGTAATTAATAACCTCTTAAAAATAAATAAAAATTATAATAAAATACTATGAAAAATAATAAACATTTTTTATTTTACAAAACTAAAAATAATAAAACCATTTTATAATTTATTTTAATTTATTTTTGATTTTTACTCTGCTTTTTGTCTTTTTGCGGGTGACGTGGCCCAATCGGGCCCCGCCCTCCGTTGACTTAGGGTCAACTCTAATCCCAGGTCTAGCTTGTTAGAGTTCTACCTTTTCCCCTTCTTCTCGATTTTCTACCCACTGAGCCTTTCACCAATTGGCTTTGATTCCTTCTGCTCTTTTGATCCTCATTCTTTGATATTACACATGCACATCTCCTTTTGATCGATACATCACTTCATCACGCCAGCTACCTCGTTCTTCCCATCATCTCAGTCGCCTATACATAACCCTTTCGATTCCTTCCTCTTTGATTTGAATCCTCTTTGACCGTTTTCTTCTCGTTCTGATGCATCCCTTAGTTGGAGGATGGTGACAACATCCTCGACACACATTTATGTTGATCGAACTAGCAGTTATAGGGTCGGTTCCACCATCTCCGATGGCTCGTCGCCATCGAGGTCATCTCGTGGTTTTCCAGTCACTGAGATACCTTTCTCACTTTTTTTGTTTAATTTTAGTCTCTAATTCCATCTTCTGCTTATTTCATCTTTTTATTGCGCGATTTAGACATAAAATCCCAAAACGCATTTCCCCAGAGCTGAGCTCTGACGAACACCCATTCACTGTGCCCTGTTGTTTGACGACCCACTAACTACCTTCATTAACATCCCCTTCAATTTCTTTTCACCCAGCCACCTCTCACTCAACCAGATCCACAATGGATCTGGATTCTGGTGTCCCACCTCCACCACTTCACCTGGACACCGCCGCACCACACAACTCTATATCCATTCCCCACAAGGAGCTCCCCAGAGTTCACGTTTTTGTTTTGACTGACCTGTCACGAAATAGCAACGAAAGAGAGACACTTTAAGGCTCATTGATACAAGAACGTACCTCCAGGTAGAGGAGCTACGTCGTATGACATCGAGACTCCTCACACCTTTTTGAACCCTCCTTCGATGTGGGAGGACTGCAGGAGAACATGGAAGCCATCAGAGAATCGCAAGAAGGCTGGAGAAGCGTACTAGGCTCGATTAAAACTCACCCAAGTCCCATTCTTCGTGAGTTCATCCCACATCCTCTTAGCTGTCGATCCCTCACCCTATTCCTTGTGAAGCTCAGCCGCCGTCAGATTAAGTCAGCCCAACAACGTTGGATCTCCTGGGATCATCTAATTAGGGCTGCCCAACGTAAACTTACCATCGCAGTGTAGTTACGCGACACGTGTTAAGTGACTTCCATCCAACCGTTCATTCACGCAAAGGAGTTGGGTATTTTGCACTCTTACCCAGCTCATTTTTATATTTTAATATTTAAAACTTAAACTTTCCACGGTCGTTATATAATTTTTGTAATTTTTGCAAAGTGCCTTATGAACTTTTTAGTATTTGCATATCAGTACATGCTAGCTCACCTCACTTGCCAGTTGCCATCTAAATGTGAGGTGGGCATTTTCCAGGTGGGTCCTTAGAAGTTTTGTGTATTTCGATTTGGCCCTGAAACATTTTATTCATGTTATTATATTTTGTAGAAATTGTAGAGAGGCCCTCACATTTTATTTTATTTACTTATATTCCCTTGCAACACTTGTATTCTTATTTCCTCTATTAACTAAATATAGCTATTATGCTCCAAAAATCACCAAAAAATATGTGTGCACTCCTGATTGCACAAACTTCTACACCTTAATTTTATTTTTGCAATTCACGACTTTATTCATTTACTAAAAGTCATTTTGATCGCATTTTCCCCTGTCTACAATATAAAACACCTAAAAAATATAAAATCTTTTGAAAAATCCAAACAGATATATTTTTTGTTCATTTATTTATTTTGCAACTTCAGGACTTGAAAAACAAAATATTGAAAAGAAAATCTATAAAAATAAAAACTTCAAAATCCGGTATAAAAAGATTAAAAATTCCTAAAACACCTAAATTATATTTTCTATTTTTATAATTTATTATTATTATTTATGTATTAAAATTAATCTGAAGAATTTTAGATTAATTTAATATTTTTCCTCTTCATTTCACTTTGGATAATTATTAAAAGCCATGATTTAGGGTGTTTTTGAGTTTAAAAATAAATAAAAAATAACGAAATTCTCTAAAAATCATAAAAATAGTAAAAAATATTTTAAAGTAAAGAATATTTTATTTTCCATATTTTTACTATATTTTTCAATATTTATCATTATATTAGATTACATTGTATTTATAATCTTCTATATCCTATATTATATATTATAAAATAAAAAGAATTATACAAATTTTAAAATATAAAAAAGAAAATATAAAAATATAGAATTGAAAGAAAAATAAAAAATATAAAGATAAAAAATAAAAAATAAATAAAATTAATTTAAAATTAAAAACCCACAAAACATATTTTGGCTAAGTATTTGAGAGCCACCTTGTGCTTGATTCTTCTATCTCGCATTGCTTTACACCATGCTTCATGTGTGCAATCCGTACTTACTTGTTATTATACATCTCTAGTATGGTATAATAAATTCTGATTCACACTATTTTGCTAAATTTATCTATTGTATGGGTTAATTGTTGAGATAGCCGAGAAATTTGAGTAGTCACCTCAGCGACAAGTGAAGCTGAATTGTCAGTTCATTTTAGCGACTCCAATTTCTCCGCTTTTCAAGTGGTGTCAACTGCGCATAGATTGGTTTTTATTTGATTGTGATTTATTTATCTATATTTTCCCTTTATTTATTTTCCTATTTATTTGATATTATTGTTGAAGTTGTCTAATCACATCTCCTTGTTGATTTTGATGCGAGGCACCACAGATCAAGGGAGGCTCTTCTAGGAGCATGTGCACCCACGAGAAGCCGAACCGTCTTTTTAACCTAGTTGTTAGGAGGCAGTACCAAGGATACTTGGGAGGATTTTTTAAGACATTTTTACCTAGCATTTTATTTTCATCTATTTATTTGTAATTTCAAGTGAGAGAGAGAGATATTAATTGTAATAACTCAGGACTCTCAAGAAACTCTACCCCACTTCACGAGGTCCATTGCACGAGGGATTATTCCCTTGGGGATCTCGGCGGTTTTGTCACATTTTTCACCTTTTTACATTTATTTTCCAAATTTATTTTTCCTTATTTTATGTGATTGAGCCCTTGCTTAGGATTGTTTGACGATAGATTAAGGCCAAACACTTAATTATATTTGCATGCACCTATAGTCTCATTTGGAATTGCTTCTCACTTAGATTTGGAATTAAGCGCCAAGAAGGGATCTACACAACGCTTGCATGTGTTGAGCACTAAAGAGTTCCCCAAGAACGGACTTTTGGATTCCATTTTCAAGTGATTAACATTTGTGCTTCATGCTAATAGCAATTTCTGTACCTAGGGCAATTTCATCGGCTTGCATCTATATATAGTGTAGGTTTCAATTCTGCTTACCATCCCTTGCATGTAGAGAGATGGAGGTAAGGTGAGAATTTCTCTTTAGCATTCATCATCGTTTTTGCTTGCTTTGCTTTTCCGACTCTCTCCCTATGATTTTTATCACCTAGGAGCTAAAAGGAATTGACTCCTCGTCAGACTCATGCATTTCTATTAAAAATCTAAAAAAGCGATAACAATAAAATTGGGACTACTAAATTTACTTGACCCTGGAATAGATCAAAAAGGAAAATATTTATCTTAGGGAGAGTAATCCCCTCATTGTATTCATTTTAAATTGCTCACGTACACACTAAGGAGTAGTGCCCAAATCCTATCAACTTTTCTAAGTGTTGTACAATTTTTGTGGTTCTCAGCTAACTCTAAAACAAACAAGATTAAAAGAACGAACTTTCATAGTCTTCACCGATTTGAGTAGGTGAATTGTGGGTTGTTTTGCCTTGTGTATATTGTTGTGATTGCTTGTGTGCACACTCGATCGTCAATGCGCATTTGCGCCTTTCTTCTCATATATCCTGACTTGACCATCATGCTCTCCCGATCATTTTTCTTTTGTTTCGAGATGGCCGACTGGAGAGATTTTTATCCGGATTTTGCATATCCCTCGTACCCTCCAGTCGGTCCACCTCCCTTTTCAAGTAGGATGTTTTCCTGATGTTTGTACATATTCACCTAACCCACTATTTCAGACATCATATGTTGATTTTGATTTACCACCATCATCACTTGTATATTTCGAAAATCCACTTTTCTATGAATACCTTGATCGGGAATGTGATTTTTGACCACACCCACCATCCTCATTCCACTCACCTGATCTTGAGATTTTGGAGTCACCTTTCATGATGTCCACACTTGAGACCTTAACCTAGTTCATGGAGCATATGAAATCGAGGATTGACGACCTCACTTGCCTAAACAAGAGCCACATTGATGCTTAGCGATCTGACGATATGGATTCACTTGAGGATGATCATGAGAGCTTGCAATCGGCAAAAATACAAAAAATTGAGAAAATTTTAAAAATCTAAAAAGAATTTCAGGAGACACATTGTTGATTCAGACTGTGAGGAGATTGCCCACATGTTGGGCCCTTTGACCACACACACATTCACATCTTATCCCACCTTTGACCCCAAGAACGACACTGTACAGACTGCTCTTAGTCGTCCTTGTGTATATGCTAATTCTGACCTCCTCCCTTGTATGGAGGAGGTCCAAAATTTCAAAAAAATGTTAACTAAATTTGAAGTTGCGGCCACCATTCATGATATCATTAAAGCCCCACTTCACCTGGCCATAACCCATTTATATGCTCCTCAACCCAAGAAGAGAAAGTGAAGGAGCAGATCTAAGCATCATATCTTGACCATGGCCACTGCCCACGCCATCATCTACTGTCGTTCTTCTAGGAAAGGGAACATTGCCACTCCATTCATTAGATGCACTATCTCTGACCATACATGTGATCACACTCTCCTTGACAACGGTGCTTCAGTTAGCAACATACCCTTCTCGTTGGTACAGTCTCTTCACATAGAGCCTCTCAAGAAGACCAGGATGACCGTTTAGTTTGCTGATGGATAAATAAAGAGGTTGAAGGGTATTCTAGAGAGCGTTGTCATTTGGATTCAGGGCATGAACTGTACTGTTGATTTTGTCGTATTGCCCATGGATACCTCCACTGGAGAGCATTCTCTAATCATTCAGGAATGACCTTTTCTCACCTCTGCGAGAATCGTTATTGACTACGGATCATGAGAGATTCGCTTCCGTCCTGATGACATGAGCGATGTGGTCATAACTGCATCTACTACGGACCAAAGACCTACATCTGATGTGACTACGCCTATCTTAGCCGACCTCGAGGACTATGACCTTGATGAGATTATCATATATTTTTGCTATATGTGGACTCTACCGAGACCCAAGAATTCCTCTCCAAGGAGGAAGAATCAGAGAGCATAGACCATGGAATTCCCTCTTCTGGTACTTGGTGCTGCGTTGATGACATCTATGGGATTTACACGATTGATATTTTAGAGCGGAGGGCATACTTGATTGAGACTACTGAATCTGAATTTGATTTTATTGCTTTTATAAATAAATGTAGGCCTTTGATGAGTTTGATTATCCGGTTTAGACCTTAGAGGACCAACATGACCTTATTACTTCCACAGATGATTCCGTTCCATTTTGTTTTGACCTAGATGAGACTTCCTAGGCCGGACATGACTACACTACTTCTACTGACCAGTTTGTGCCTGCTCACTCTAAGACTACTGAGGATACATTCTTGGTCTATCATGATCGGTTTGTGTCTAATGATGGCCTCGATATCGACCTGCATCTTGTCAGATCCATTCCTCAGCGATCTCGCAAGAAGGTTTGCTTTCAACCTTCTTGACTTTTGTACATCCATCTATGTTATATATTCGCATCTATTTTCCTCTATCCATCTCCCGTTCTGCTTATCCACCCCATTTTCGTGTGTGCCTTGCCTAGTATGTACTTTGTCCTAAGTATAGAGGGTGGACGAGTCGAGTGTTCTTTCTGTGTTCCATTTCATCAATCTTGTTGTTGCCTATACAAAGGGATATTTTACCCTAAGTACATTCTCTTTGATCGTTTATTCTATCCTCATCTATCTTTTCTTCTTTTCTCTTCTCTTTTTTTCCTTCTCATTTTTCTTTTTCTACCAAGAAGGTGCCGCCCCTTTTTGTTCGTCATCTATACTTAGGACGTACTTTGTCCTAAGTATAGGGGGTGCGCAACTCTAGTTCTATAATTCTTTGATCCTCTCCACTGTCTCCTCTTCTTATCTATACTTAGGGATATCTTACCCTAAGTATAGGGGGAGACAGTCTGAGTATGATCTGTTCATTCCCACCCTTAACCCTCCTTGCTTGTGTATAGTCTGCTATACTTAGGACTATTTGATCCTAAGTATGGGGGGGTGATCGACTTCTCAATCGTTCATCCATTCCTTATTCGTTTATTCTTTAAGCTGTCCAGTAGGTAGTGTGAGTGAGTTGTCATTTTCATCCTTTCTCCTTATCCGCAAACTCTTATGCTTTTCTATACTTAGTAAGAGTTATGTCTTCTCTTTTGCTATTTGATCTATGAGGATATATACTTTAGCCATAACTCGTATTATCGTATTTTTAATAATAAATACGGCTAAAATATCGTATGAAATACTATATACTATTAAATTCATTAAAATCAAGTAATAAAAGGATGTTGATTATTCCTCAAATTCTTTTTGTATTTACTAATTAATAAATCAGGTAAAACCATTTTTGGTAAAATGTTTGAAAAATTGTTTAAAAATCTTCTACTTTTTAATAAAAAATATTTTGATGTTATTTTCATCTTGAAAATCCAACATAAAAATCTATTTTCAATAAAAAATTCAATTTTTGACATTAAGATAAATCAAAATCCATAAAAAAAGAAAAACCAAATTACAACATAAAAATAACAAAATAAAAATCAACTAAAAATTGCAAAATATTTTCTAAAATAAATAAAAAATAAAAAAATACTTAAAATCATAAAAAAATAAAAAATTCATAAAATCCCTAAAAATAAATAAAAATTAGGAAACCTTGTACCTTGGAATTTCTATAGTTTAACCCTAGTTTCCAACAGTTTACCTCCATGAGTTTGATACTCCCGCGCTTTCACTATACATCAAAGTTTAAGAGTATAAATGAAAATAAAATAAAAATATTAACTAAAAAATAATCTTTTATGCAAAAATTAGATCGGTCACCACAACGATGGTTGTTTATCTTTTTAGACAACATGATCAGTCGTGTACTGCAACTCAACAAAACCATTCAAATGCCATAGAATTGTATAGCGGTGGTATTTTCCTAGGTACCGAGGCATGAATATTTTTAGGTGGGTCTAATTAATTCTTAATCAATCAATATAATATACGTATAATTTACAGGGGTTTTTATTTGTTTTGCCCCTCTGAGATATTGCAATATCACATATACCCCTCCCTTTTTGGGAATATTCGTCGTGCTCATGATTTCTTGTCGTTTTATCACTTGTGCCCCTCCGTTACTTTGGCCATTAATGAGTTGAACTTAACCATGGTTTTTTCAAACCATGGTTTGGGTAGAAGGGGTAAAATTGAAAATCCTCATCTTCTTCCTCATTTTCCCAAAACGATCAACCCCAAAATTGATGATCAACCAATGTGATGTTGGGTGACATAGTTCCCGCTAACGCCTGTCTTCTTGAAGGTGATCCTCTCAAGATCAACCAATCTGCACTAACAGGTGAATACCTACCGGTGACCAAGAACCCAGGTGATGTGGTCTTCTCTAGCTCAACCTACAATCAGGGCGAGATCAAGGTCGTTGTCATTACCACTGGAGTACATACCTTCTTTGGCAAAGCTACCCATCTTGTTGATAGTACCAACCTGGTTGGGCACTTCCATAAGGTCCTCACTACCATCGATAATTTATGTAACTGCTTAATTGCCATTGGGATGGTCATCGAGATTATCGTCATGTATCCAATCCAAAAGAGGAGATTGTTGGTGCTCTTGATCGGAGGTATACAAATTGCCATGCCCATTGTGCTGCCTGTGATTACGGTCATCGGGTCACACATGCTCTCTCAACAAGGGGCCATCACCAAGAGAATGACTGCCATCGAGGAGATGGCAGGAATGGATGTGCTCTACAGCGATAAGACTGGGACTTTGGCGTTGAACAAGTTGAGCGTGGATAAGAACCTGGTGAAAGTGTTCGTTGAGGGTGTCGATAAGGACCATGTGATTATCTTGGCTGCTAGAGCTTCCAGAGTTGAGAATCAGGATTGTGCTCTTCCCTTGCCCAAGGACGGGGAGGAGGAGGGGGCAGGCTAGGGCGGAGGAAGGATGGAGCGGAGGAGGGGGCAAGCTGGGGGCGGAGGAGAGGACATGGCTGAGGAGGGGGAGGCTGGGGTGGAGGAGGGGGCAGGCTGGGTCTGAGGAGGAGGGAGGCTGGGGCGGAGGAGGTCATCGGTGTGGGAGGAGGATGAGGGGAGGAAGGAGGTCGTCGGGGGAGGAGCTGCGGATGGAGGGTGACTAGCATGGGGTGGGGGAGGAGTTCCAAGCGGAGATGGAGGAGGAGGTTGGGGGAGGAGGAAGAGGAGGAAGAAGATGAGGATGAGGAAGAGGGTGAGAAAAGACCATTGAATCCTTTTTTACATTAATTCTGCTTATATCCTCAAAGTTAACGTCCGTTTTCACTGTGTGTCGACGACAACTAACACACGGGACACAAATGATAGAACGGTAAGAAATCGAGGGCACAACTGATATTCCCAAAAAGGGAAGGGTATACCTGATATTGCGATATCGCGAAAGGGCGCAACTAATAAAAATCCAATTTAAAATGATACCATTGAGTGAGGTGCAACGTATATTAACAAGCAATGTTTTCTCATAGTTTCAAGTTTTGAAAGATAAATTGCATACTATTGTTAAGAGGAGTTTAATACGAATCAACCAACATCCTCTATATCGGGGCTGCTTTCCCTTTGAGAGATATATTAAGTATGCTTTGATATCCTTTCACGGTGTAAATTTCATATATTATTCTACTTTTTATTTCCGAATCATTTGATTTTTCATTTATTAAATAATTCTTGTAAATAAGGATCCGAAATCGCAATCCTCATATCTCTTTCATTGTTGATACAAGTTGTAGTATTTAATTATTTTTGGAAAACTACGAACCATATCACCTGTGTTTGGATCCGAAAAGGGCAAGATGTCACCTAAGGATGGATTAGTACGAATCGAAAATAATAGAAAATTCAAACTGAATGACGAATACGAGAAACATAAATAAAAAAATACATGATTATGTGTGTGAGACAAAATGGATATTTCGAAGTCCAAATCAAGTAAGTGCTCCCCTTGTTCTTGGCATATTCTTCGACCCTACCATGTGACTTTTTTCCCTCCCACTTATTTGGTTTGATACATGACAATAATGCGATAACATTTCTCGAAGAATTTGTACAGTTTGGTGCTACTATTCAAATATATGCTCTTTTTGATATATGTTAATCATTCTTTTGAGGGATATGTAACAGGGGCTCTGATCGTCTGTTGTAATGGGCTTTTACAACTCCCGCTGCAATGAATGAGAGTCGTCTGATGAGTCTAAGTGAATGTTTCATAATTTCGATCCAGATTTCAAGGAAACAATTACAGTAAATGGGATCTTATTGATCCTTATAGAACACAAAAAGATCTTACGCTTAATATCCTAGATGATTATTGTCACTTCTATGACCACCAATAGAATTTCCCCATCATCATTGTAGCTATCTTTTGAGTTCATAATTCCAATCACTACAGGAAAATGAGTTGTGGCCACCGAATGTGGCTACGGAAACTTGTGGCCAGGATAATTCCGTGGCTACTAGTTTCTCGTAGCCACAATCCGTGGTCAAAGTCTTTATATAAGAGTTGTGGTCACGATAAGTTCTGTGGTCACTTGTAGTGACCACGGCATATTCGTGGCTAGAGAACTCTCGCGATGAGACTTGTAGCTACGGCTACTGGTCACGACGTGTCATGACCAGAGCCCAATTCCGTGGTCACAAACTCCATATCCGTAGGCATAGTTCCGTAGCCACAACTTGTTTTTCTTGTAGTGAATGAATAACAAATTCTTACTTAAGTTTGAAACTTGGAGAGTTTCTAAGATATACCTCAACATCCCTTCATCCAGATCTTGATGTTCACATAATCGATGCTAATAGGTTTCCAAATGCATCATTCCTCGTGATAACGTATCTACCATTAATCTTATAGTAGATAAAGGACTAATCTCTCCGGGAGGCCATTAGATAGGTTCAACGACAATAAAGAAATAATGTTTCTTAAGAGTACGTATAATTCATTATGGTGATTATGTAATCATATTACGAGTAATCTCTTCCTTGAGTTACTATAATGAATGTGTCCTTGTCTTTCTTTTTCAAGTAGTTTCTCTTCCAACGTCTTGGTTTATAATTCTAATTACAAATTAACATAGGGAAAATTACACCCATAATCCTGAGTAATTCCTCAATCTCAATCATAACCCTGCATAATCGCGAATTACACGAGAAACCTCGAGTAGTGCTTAACTCTTACATGACATGACCCTGTGTTATGGTCCGTTTCAGATGATCATTATAGTTGACGTTTTCGTTAGAAAAAGTCAAAATTACCCCTAATACTCTATCGAATTTACAAATCATGCACGATATCTCTTTTCTCTCCTTGATGCACCTGGCCATCACGACCAGCAACCACCGACCACGACGCCGCCGTGAACCCCAGCAGCATCGCCATCGCAATCTGCTTGCAGATTTTCGCCGACCTCCATCTGTGGCCAAGCTCCGCCACCGCATCAACGACTGCCGAATCCCTCCCGCACTGCCCCTGCCTGGGAACCCTCTTCCCCCACCGCCCATTCCTGGCAAGAGGCCCCTTCCTGTTGTAGACCTTCCCTGGTGCTGCCTGGAAGCCCCCTTCCCCCCTGTCGTAGCCCTCCCGCCCCTCCCCCTGCTCCTGCCTGGAAAGCCTTCCCCCGTCGCCACCCACCTCCACCCCGCCTGGAAGCCCCCTTCCCCCTGTCGCAATCCTACCCCAAACACCCCTGGAAAGATCCTTTCCCCCGTTCAGCCCTCCCCCATTGAAGCCCCTCCCCTTCCCCCTGTCGCAGCACCCCCCCTCCCCAGCCGACCTCCTCCCCTCCCTCCTCCAGCCACCCCGTCGAGCTCCTCCCTTGCATCGAAGAACTGACCGTGCCTCCTCCCTTTGTCGAAACCCTCCCTCCCCCAGGCCTGCACCGGGCTCCTCCTCCTCCCCTATTGAAGCCCTGGCCCTCCTCTTCTCTGCATAACCGAGCCCCCACGCCGAGCTCCTCCTCTGGGGCTTCGATGTCAGGGATGTGGACAGGATATCGGTGGTCTCCACGTGCACGGAGGAGTCTCCACCTAGATCGCATATCCGTTGTGGCTTGAGAGAGGAAACAGAGGAGCGGCGGTGCGCCGCACCTGCGCCGACGATGGGGGAAGGGGAGGAGGTCGGAGTGTGGAGGTTGAGGTGGATAGAGGGGGAGGGAAGGGTGGAGGGAGAGGGATATTTTTTATTATTTCCTAACCGTTGGATTGAGGGTGATTAGATTAACTCATTCATATAGTTAAGTTAACCTAGTAAACTAACGGAGGGTTATGGGTGTGAGACGGAGTAACTATTCAGGGTTTCCCATGTAATTCGCAATTATGCAGGGTTATGATTGATATTGAGGAATTACTCAGGGTTATGGGTGTAATTATCCCATTAACATACTTCAGATTAAATTTATTTACTTTTGTTTTAGATGTTTTCCATCTTTGAATAATTCTTAAAAGAATCATAACTCTTCTAGTGTGTTGTTATCAACCCCACAACATTCATCCACTTAGGGTGCGTTTGGTTGCTGGGTATCCGGAGGTGGATAACCCATTTTTGTGTTGGTGTGTTTGGTTGGTGGGTTAAGGATTGGAGTGTTTGTGTGATGTGATTGTATTGAAATTTGAAAAAGTAGGTAGTTATTATGATATGATTGTATTGGAATTTGAAAAAGTGGGTAGTTGTTGTGATATGATTGTATTGAAGTTTGGAATAATGAGTAGAAGTTGAGTATTTATGATTTTTAGATGATATGATAGTATAATATATAATTTTTTGATGAGAAAGGAGTGGGCCCCACTAGTGGGTTAAAAGTGTGTATTTTGGGGGGTTACCCACCCAAAGTGGGGGGGGGGGGGGAGGGGGGGGGTAACCTCCCAACCGAATGCCACCTTAAGGTTCATAGAAGCCATGTGAAGAAGTTTGTGAAAATAGATAGTGCGTGTTAAAATGATCGATATTTTCTTTTAGAGGAGCATCGTTTGCACATTTTTATAAACCATATATTGCATTCTAAAAATAAAAAATATATTTATGCAAATATTTTATTTTATATTATCATACAACAAGAACAACGACAAAGATTTTTCCCACAATAAGTTGGATTGGCTACATGGATGCTTTGCTTCCATTCAGATTTATCTCGGATCATTCTTAAACATAGATCAGACTAATCTCATCATGACACTCTGTTGTCCTTCCTCGCCCTCTCTTAGCTGGCTCCATGTCTCCAATATTGTATCTTCTAACTAATGCATCAACCAACCTCCTTTTCAAACGGTCAAACCATCTTAAGTAGTTTTTTCTCATCTTATCCTCTATCAGAGTTCCAAGAACTTTCCTTATGATTGCATCATTCTAAAATCAAGCTTTCTGTGTATGACAACACATTGATCTTAGCATTTTCATTTCTGATAATATCATTCGTTGCATATGTCTATTGTTTATAGGCCAACATTTAAATCAATAGAGCATAGCAAAACACACAACTACTTTGTAATACTTTCCTTTGATTTTTTCAAAGGAATTTTCTTATTTGATAGAATAGTAGAGGTTCATCTCCCTTTTAGCCGAACTACATTTATTCTATGAGTACCATCTCCATCGATTTTTCTATCATATTGCAGAATAGATCCCAATTATTTAAACAAATCTTTCTTCTGAACTTTATCATCCCAATCTTCACCTCAATTCCTTCACCGCTACTTCCATCAAATGTGCACTCCACCTATTCAGTCTTAGTCCCACTTATACGAAATCATTTAGTCTTTACGGCATGTCTCCAAACCTCAAGCTTCTCATTTACTCTATCTCTAGTCTCATTAATCAACATAATATATCGACAAGCAACATACATCAAGGTATCTAATCCTCAATGCGATTAGTCAACTCATCCATATCAAAGTAAAAAAGAATAAACTTAAAGTTGAACCTTGATGCAAATTAATTCTAATGTTATAATAGGATGCCTTTCCAAACTGGATCCTTACACAAGATGAAGCATCATCATACATATCCTTTATAAGGTTAATGTATAGGACATATACTTGTCCTTTCTCCAAAACTCTCCATGGGACTAAATGATAATCCTTTTCCAAACCACGAAAAATCATATGGAGTTTCTTAGCATTTCACTCAAAATATGAAAATAGAGCTATGTTTTTAAGTATTTAATTGCATTTAATCATCTATAATGCATTCTTAGCATTCATGCATGTATAAATAATATTCATATTTTAGCATTTATAATCACATTAATAAGAAGTTTTAAATCATGTGTAAATAAACACTTGTATATTGACACTTGTATAATTTATGTTTTATTAAAGTTTATAAAAATTCAAATCAAAATAGAATTAAAAATCAAAGAAAATAAATCACTTTGAGTATGTATATAGAGTCTGCATATAAGTCTCTGTTATTTTATTTCTTTATCTTCTTGATCAATAAAAATATCAAAAAATAGATTAATATGTAAATAAATATTTTATATTTTATTTGATTTTATTTTTAATTGTTTTTAGTTTGAAAATAATGAAAAATTGTAAACCTAAAAAATGCGGTATTCTATGTACAAATAGAACCAGCAAAAATACACTTTGTACAAATATCTTTTTTTGATTTTGGTTCCTTCACGAAAGTTGTAAATC